>JAUBNZ010000888.1:0-13862 GCA_032355485.1 Bonnemaisonia californica
CGCTCCGGACACGCAAGTGTCAGGACGGGTCCCTGTCCCCGTCCAGACGACACGCACTGAGATAAAGCTGTTATCGTCAGCCGTGTCGAACTACAAGATCGAAACTCTCATCTGTATCAACCGCCAATATTTGCACTTCCACCATTCGGTGTGGGAATCCGGCTGTGGTCCTGGTCTCATTCGGGAAGGAGCCCTGCCACCCGGTTGGGAAGATGCCGCGAAGGAGCCCTCGATTGCCTACAAGCTGGTGGATGCCAACGAGAATCAGTTAACGCCGTCGGCATCAATTCGCATTTATCTCCAGTTGGGTCTTCACGTCTATAGCCACTGGTTTCTGGTCGTCCCCAACCTGTCCGTCCCTTGCATCATAGGCAGCGATTTTCTTGATGCGCACATCCGTGCGATATATCCTGGTAAAAGAAGATCGCTTCGTATGAAAGACGGCGAGAAGGTCTACTTGATCACCCGCGAAAGCCCTGCTACTGCATCCGCGAAAGCGAAGACAGACGATCCCGGCCCAAGACCACCGCGATCCGCGACCCGAAGCGAACGACGCTTGAGCCCAGACGGGTGACCTATGTCGAAGCCACGGCGCCCGTATCAAGGGTACATGTCCTTGTCCCTCGACATGACCTTCTACAAGGACAGATGCTCCAGATGGCGAACGGCGTCGCCAGCTCCAGAAGGATATGCCCTTCTTGGTTGCAGTCACCAAATTCGGTACGCGTAAGCGTTGTCTACCACGTAACATGGTCCTGGGTTATGTCGTGGGAAACCCCACGAGCTCCTTTTGCGTCCACGACGTCGATGTTGTCGCCCCCGCCAACGACACTCCGGATCTGAGCGCGAACGCCCACACTCCACCTGTTACCCCACCTACGGAGCCTCCACCACCGGAAGAATGGGAGGCCAACATACGGAAGAACCTGAAGACCGAGTCCATCAACCCACGATTGCACGAACGTGTTCTTGAGATGCTCCGGAAATCCTCCGCCTTGTGGAACGGAAATCTCGGAGATATTACAGTCAACGAACACTGGATCGATACCAAACCCGGTACCCGACCATTCGGTCAAGCGCCCTAACGGGCTGGCCACGCCTCGAGGCAGATCATCCGCGAACAGGTCGACAAGATGCTACAGGCGGGGGTGATCGAGCCCGCCGCCTCCGAATGGACTAGACCCGTTGTGGTGGTGCCCAAAAAGGACAGGTCCCCCGTTTTGCGTCGATTAACGGCGCCTAAACGCCGCGTCCATCAAGGATTCGTACCCGATACCCCTGATGGACGACTGCATTGACTCGCTCGGCGATGGCAAGATCTTCTCGACTTTAGACTGCAATTGCGGCTATTGGCATATTCCCGTCCGGGACAGCGATCACAACAAGACGACCTTTAGGTCTCACTGCGGAACCTTTCGATTTGTCCGGATGCCCTTCGGACTGACGAACGCACCGGCCACCTTTCAGCGGGCCTTGCAAATGTTGCTCTCGGGAATCAAGTGGCAGTTCTGCCTGGTGTACTTAGACGATGTCATCATTTTATCCAAGACGGAGGAGGAGCATCGTTCCCACGTGGATCACATCTTGTCTATCCCCGGAAAAGCAGGGATCTCCCTCAAGTTCAAGAAAACGGAGTTCTTTCGGCGCTCGGTAGGCTACCTGGGGCACGTAATCCGCCCCAGAAAGTTCGCCGTACCCGCATCCAACGGGGAAGCCTTGCGAAAGGCGATCTTCCTGAAGAAAAAGACACAGCTCCGCAGCTTCCTTTGGAATTGGCACGCCTACCGGCTATTTTTGAAGCGATTCGCTTTCGTTGCAGCAACCTTGACAGATCTGTTGAAGAAGAATCAAGAAGACCCCCTACCTCCACCGAGGTCCGAGCAGAACCACGCATTCTTGTCGTTGAAGAAGATGCTGACAAGCCCTCCCGTCTTGGCAATCCCCAGCAAAGGCTTCCCGTATGTCCTCGACACCGACGCCTCTTTTGGCCAAATTGGGTGTGTCCTCCTTCAGGAACAGAAGGAGGATGGTAGCTTACAGCCAATCGGCTACTGGAGCCGCACCCTGCAAACTGCTGAGCGCAACTACTCAACGACATAGAAGGAATGCCTCGCCGTCTTCTGGCCTGTCCTCCTTCTCCGCCTCTACCTTGAGCGGAAAAGTTTCACTGTCCGCTCGGACCCTGATGCTCTACGGTGGTTGTTGTCCTTGGCCACCGCAGAAGGACAATTAGCTCGTTGGGGATCGAGGTTGGCGGAGTTCGACTTCGAGATGCCGTACCGCCCGGGAAGGAAACATTACGTCGCCAACGCGCTGTCCCGGGCGGATACTACCGGCGAGGACGAACGCGAGATGGACGAAGATTTACCGTGCTACACTATCACTTCTATCCCTACCTGCACAGAGGAAACTCTACCTTCCAAAGAATCGGGCAGCGTCTACCTAGACCCTGCCCACTATTCAGAGGAACAAACAGAGCCCCTAGTGGCATTTAAGGTATTAGAAGTACAAGGCCGGAGCCAGGATGGCATAGCATCGTTTGAGTTTGGACGCCCGGAGGTCGTACTCGCAACCGGCGAGAGGAAGAGCCCCCATCGGGAGACGGCTTGTGTGGAAAAGACATGGGTAAGAAGTCCGGAGACTTGTGGTAGTGGCCATGTACGACAACAAGGCCCGGAGGCCGGTTATGTTCCCCAAGCCCTTTCGGGAGGTCCGGTGACCTGTGGTAGTGCCCGAGTACCAAGGCAAGGCCCGGAGGCTTGTTTTGTTCCCCAAGCCCTTTCGGGAGGTCCCGAGACCTGTGAGGACGAGCCCACGTCAAAGCGCGTCCGTGCTGGAGTTCCTACAACTACGCGCGAGTGTCTCTCTTTTCTCCATCCGCTCGACGAACCTATCACTACGCAAGAATGGGTTAGTGAAAAAGGAACCGACCCGCTTTGTCAAGATACAGTGCGGAAGTTCCGGAAGGGAACGCCGGGCCGAGTTCGCCCGAACGCGCAGAATATCCTCGTCCGAGACTCGCCGCGAGACGCTATGACGCAGGTTGTCGTACCGGAATCCTTACGCGCTCGCGTTCTACGCTCGAACCACTAGGCGGAACGCGCCGGCCACCCCGGGACCCGTCGCATGTACGAAACCATGCGAAAGCATGTGTAATGGCCGAGCCCTATGGCTGATGTCGAGAATACCGTACAGCACTGCCCTAACTGCATAAGGAGCCGAATACCATTGGTCAAACACACCAACCCGCTCAAGCTGTTCCCCGCCACAAAACCGCTAAAGAGCGTCGGAATAGATATTTTGGGAACTCTTCCAACACCAGTCGGAAGCGCAGGTTCATAATTGTGATTGCCGATAGGTTCTCCGAGCTCTGTCGGTTCATACCGCTATCGCGGATTACTGCACTGTCGGTGGCCCGAGCGTTCTGCAGTCAGTGGGCCTTCATCTATGTCCCACCCAAGACCCTACTGTCCGACAACAGGTCACAATTTAAGTCTAAATTTTTCAGGACACCTGTCGTATATTGGGGGTAAAAAATGTCTTCACCACTACCTACCATCCCCAGATGAATGGACAAGTCGAACGACTGAACCGGACCCTCGTCAGGATGCTCCGTCACTACGTCAGCAACCATCAAAAGGGTTGGGATGAGTACCTAGACGCTCTCGCGTTCGCATACAATAAGTGAATACAACGTTCGACGAACACATCCCCATTCTAGCTCACGCTGACGCGGTACCCCATTCCATTGACCACGGAGAATTTTGACTTTGGGCCCGAGCACCCCGTTTGCGCACGCATTTTTTGGCAAAATTACAAAATATTTACGCGAAAGCGTCCTGCTCTTTGGCCAAAGCGCAAGCGCGCTACAAGCGGGATTTTGACAAAAAAGTGCGCCCCGCGAACCGCTATATCCAAGAGGGTGGCTTGGTGTTCTTGGAAGATGTCGGATGCCCCATCCTCAAACCGAACAGTGGTGAAGCCGAGCCGGGCAACCGGAAACCGAAGCTCCAATTTCCTGCAGTGGGCCCGTGTAGTACCACGCCATCCTGGCATAGTACTACGGGGTTACCAGAGGCTCAAATATTTACAATATTTTGGTGAATATTTACAACACTTTTTGCACGCACTATTATTTATTTTGCTGTCACACGTGTACCCTCCTGGTAAACGTGTGTCCAGATTTATGGATTCAATCCAGCTCGGGGATCAATTCCGAGGACGGGATTACCCCGGGTCCAGGTGTGCCCCAGCGGGCACACGTGTACTCGCCGGGTCAGGCGGCAGTCATAAATTCTACCCACAGGGGCACCCCGTTTCCCCCACTACAGTGCAGCCGGACCAGCACCCTGCAGAACCTCAGCTCCCACAACTGCCTATGAGCAGCTGCCATATTGGGAGCTGCTCATTACAGTACCGCCAGCGGACGCTCGCCGCTTCCCAGCCACGCATTGGCTACCCCTCGCGGGGTAGCCTATGAGCCGTGGTCTGAGCTCCACTGTAAGTACTTATACAGGTGAGTAGCCGGTCACCGGGCGGTACAATAGGCACATTTTAGCTTAGTTACTTTACTGTAAGTATAGGGGTGAACTTTTAGTATTTAAGGATTAGCTAAATATCTATCCTAGGCACTAAGGAGGCATGTAGACCTCCCCCTTTGAATTTACAACTCGATTGTGGAACCTTATCCGCAGCGGCCTGCCCAAACACCCTTCCGTTGCCGAAAGGGGGTTGACAGGCTTAGTTATCGGATCGCGCTACGTCTGGCTCGCGATCGTCGCCCCATAGCACCACCCTGCGTTTCCCACTGTACCAGAACTGGTACAGTGCTAGATTGACCTGCGCACCCCTCTTGCCCCGTTGCCCGCGAAACCGCCTTGCGTACCGTTCCCCAAGGAGGAGCGGTACGACAGCTCCCTGTGGCGTTTTCCCCGAATCCCCGTCCACGAACACTGCTTTTCGTGCCTCGGGAAACCCATCTTACCCTACTTTTCCTCCGCATGAAAAGTAGGGGATAGAGAGGCCAGAGATAAAACCCTTGGTCTTCCCAAAGCCGGTTCACCGACGGGAGCCCTCCCGCATACCGCTCCCACCCAGAACTTCCCAGCCCTGGAAGCGAAGGAAATACAACATCTACCGCCCCAACGTTACAAGCTACTAGGGACACTAGTATCCGGAGGGTGTGCAGGAACTTTCTGTAAATACTACAGCCCGTATCCGCTTACTGGCTGCCATGGCCACACCTTCAACATCGTCATCAACGACGTTCCAGAAAGGGTAAGCTCCGATCGGATCAGGCCGTCGCCTCAACGAAATGCAGAACAGGGAGCTCCCGCCCTGCTTACCAGTGACGAACAAGGAGCTCCGGTACTGCTTACCATTGACAAACAAGGAGCTCCGGCCCTGCCCAACATGGAAGAACCAGGGGCACCGGCCCTGCCTCATACGTCAACGTCACACTCGTCAGCGGAAGTCCCCCAACACACGCCCACAATTGCGGATCCCGCCCCGTGGCCGTCGAACGGCATGCGACGCAACTCCCATCGGGGAGTTTGTCATCGACAAAATTGTCGCCGAAGCGCAAGATGACGGGGGCGCCCGATCTTTAGGGTACGCTGGTACGGCTATCCCCCGGAGGAGGACACCTGGGAACCGCAAGGCAACCTCCCGGGCCCTCTCGTGGCTCGTTTCCGTAAACCGCCAATCGGCGACAATGCAGACGTCGGGTCTCTTTCGCCAACTAGGTGCGACAGCACTCGTCCAAAAGATGCGGCATCCTACGGCAAAATCGGCCAAGGCCTACCTAGACGTTCTTAAGCGGATTTATGCGAATGACGGTCACATTCAACCCAGCCGGAGGATCTTCGCCACCACGGCTCCCCTCAAGGCATCCGCCTCCTTTCATCGTCTCGCGCCCACCGACTCGTCATCATTCCCCCCTTTCGTAGTCCCGCCATCACGCCACGCATCGCTGAGTCACCAACCGCCCGCGGCTGGGGGATGGCGTGGACGGTTAACACAGAAGTTCCAACCCTCCATGCGGTATCCCCGGGTTCCACAGCGAGGCGGTCAGTAACGCTCCCCCGACCCCGTCCTCAACCGTCTGGTTGCGGAAATTTTGGCCGCGTCTAACTAGACATTTGTGATTGAAAAGGTCACAAAACGTCCCCACTGACTCCCCGAATGGGTACCTTAAGGGTGGGCAAATCCCAGGCTGCCGCCTTGTCCAAGAAAGGAGGACCTAGGTGACCGGTTGCCTTGTGTTACGTCCTTTTCCCTCAGACCCCCAGTCACCCCGTCCGGGACAGAAAAAGGCGAACGCCAAAAATTCCCCCGAATTTTCTTTGGTGTGGTCGCTCGCCGTGTGCACATCCCGTAAAAAGCTCCGTGACGGAAACACGCTCGTATCTTTACGCGACGTGGACCACTCATGGCCATGGAAGTTTCCCACTCCTTTTGGAAACGTCCTATACGATTACCCCGGCAACCTGAGGGGTTATCAGGAAGATCTCCCCAGTGGCACAACCGCCACCCACACGGGCAAGACCCCCACATCCTTGAAAAACGGCATACGACGGCTTCCGCCAAAGAGGACTCCGGCCTTCACAAAAGGGGGGGCCGCCCCATGTCGCCACGGCATAGCGACAACGGGAACCGAGAAGAAGAAGAAACAAGCGGACGATTTTACGTTTTTACTCAAGCGCGTTCGCGCCAAGTACTACACCACTGGCCTCGCCTCGCATCCTGAGCGTTTGAAGGGAGCCCCGTCTCTGCTTCCGACGCACCCGCAGGTCGGCTCACCGCGCCCGCAACCGCTGTGGTTTCCGCTTCTGCGGGCTCGGCTCGCTTCCGTTTTTTGGCACTGGAGGGTCCCGCGACCCCGGCATCCGGCGCACGCGCAGGTTGACTCGCCGCGCCATCATCCACTGTGGTTTTCTCGTTCGCACGCACGGCCCGTTTCTTGTTTTGCCAAGCGGCAACTTGCGCCTTATCATGGATGTTTTTCTCCTTGACATCAAACGCCCAATCAACGACCTTCTGGTCAAACATGGCAGCAAGTTCGTCGGTCCGCTCCTTCGCCTCAGCGAAAGCCCCTTGGGTGACCCGTTTGAGTTTGACATACCGACGCTGATAAGCAACTAGCGAGACCACCTGTTGGCGCCGACGGCAGTCGTTGAGCTTCGCCAGATTGGCGTTTTACTCTTTCGAGGTTTCCAGGTCTTGTTCGAGAACAGAAAGACGCCCAGTCAGTGCCACCACTTCGGCTTCCGCCTTTGGCAACGCCGCCACTGCCGTCCGGCATTCATCAAGAGTCTTCTGCAAGTCATCCCTTTCCGCTGCCAAACTCGTCAGATCGCGGCCGAGTGTGGCTACCCGTACGGTCAGGAGATCCACCGAAGCACGCGGATGCGCCAGGTCGGCAGACTCTTCAACCAATGGTGGATGCACCGGAAGCAACAGAGTAGATGATGCCGCACCGTCGACATAGAGCGCCAACGTGCCCCGGATGTCCAGCGTGTCACCAAACTCCTGATGGAGGAAACGCGCCCGGACGAGATTCGTTCGCTAAGCAACTCGCGGCGCGGGATAGGAGTCTCGAGTGAGACCCCGAGGAGCCGATTCCCCCAGTCGATGCAACCTGTTTCGTGATCCCACGGCAGCCGGACGCCCAATTCATCTTCGGACTGACCCGGCAGGCTGATCTTCGTGCAGTTTTCCCAGTCAAACCCTTCATGCTCCGTCAGAAGGCGTTCGAAAGTGGCCACGGAATAGGGACCCCCTCCCACGATCGGCTCCAAACGGAGTCTTCGGAAGTTCGAAATCGTACGAGATGACACATGTTGCAGGAGATCGTGGAAGAACGCGTTTTGCAGCAGGGATACTCCAACCATCAGCGTCCACTCAGACAGGGCTACCGCCCAAAATGTGGAACTGAGATGGGCTGAACAGCCATACTGAATCAAAATGGAACGGGCATAGAGAAAGACAGCCGGCACCGGCATACCTTTCCCGACTTCGGGCCAGAACGAGGTTTCGCACGTCGGATATTAGCGCGTCCGCGCACTGGGATGCATCTTTTGTACTGACACGTTGTGGCCACCGACGAAGACGCCCATACAAATGCGGTTGCGAAGCTCTTCACGCGCCTCGCGCACGAAGCGACCCCGGCACCACCATGCTCGGCCGACCTCGGGACGACGCCCTTTTCCATGGATATAGCACCGCTCCCAGCATTCGCTGTCGGAGTTCAAGAACATGGCATGCGGCGCAACCCCCAACAGAGTGGGGTGAGGCAGCTATTCTCTGGGAAACGTTCGCAAATTCGCTAGGTGTCTTACGATATTTTCGTAAGCGGGCCATCGGAGGAAGTATAGATCGCTCGGCAGAGCTCCAGGGATCGGGAAATTGGAAGGCGCATGCTTACAACGAGCATTCGAGGCCTCCGGCGCCAGGTTTCCAGGGTCGCAACTATTCCGGGCCTGGAGTTCCAGTGCCACAAAACGCCACCAATCGTAACGACGTCCGTCTGTGAGGGAATTCCGCATCACCTCCCAAGTCGGGAAGCGCAAACGGGCGAACACCCAAAGCACGGAAAAATAATCCTCGCGGCGTACGTGACCGGGCACCCAGGAAGGAGGCAGCGCTGAGTTTTGCCCCGGAGGGTTGTGTGTTGAAGGGGGCGCCGCTAATTTATGTCCCGGAGGGTTGTTTGTTGAAGGAGCGTTTTCGCTGTTGTTGGACATCTTTTGTTGTCTGTGGTTGCGCTTTTCGCAGGAGCTTCGAGCTTAGTTGGGGGGGGTATGTGGACTTTTTGAGAGTCCTTGCCCAGACCCAAAAGCTCAGACGAGCAATTGCCCCTTTATAGCGATGATCGCGCTCTCGCGCCCGCTCCCGCCTGCATGGATGACCCGCTCCGTCGCGCCACCGCGGACTACACAGCCGTTCCCCTTCGATGCAGACTCAGAAAACCGCGATCCCGCGCAAGGTACAACCCTTACACGTGGCCGACCTGGCGAGGGTTGTATCTCAACCCGACCGGACAGCGATGTCACCGTGACTGCGCGAGCGCGACGACAGTGTGGACGGCCAACTGGCACTCGTGGCACCCCTTTAGCAAGGCACACCCGTACTTTGTGTTAGCTACACTTGACGATAGAATTTAATACACTAGCCGTTAATGATACACTAACTAGGCCCTTACAGTACTGGCAGGCATTAGGCAGCATTACAGTAGGTGCTTGGCACACCCTTCACTACAGTCGGGGAAACCCGACTGACGATCAGTAAAGAGGAAAGCGACCTTGGAGCTAAACCAGAGACCTAAAGTCTGACGACTAGTGTTGTGCTTCGCGCCAACTCGCGCCCGCGTGTTCGTTCCCTTTACCGCTTGCTAGCGCCCGTGTGCATTTGTCAGCCTACCGGCTTCTATGGTTTGTGTCACTACACGGGGTCTCTACGCAGAACCCCTGGCATCTGGATCACGGAACCCCCCGTGGATTCACGATTGCGAGCTACGCGGGTACTCTCCTCATTCCAACCTCCCCCTGGTCCGCTCCCCAGATCACTCTTCCCCTACCTATACCACCGCTACCGCGACAGAGGGATATTTCCCGGACCACTTCCTTCCACTTTTTCCCAGCTACGAACCCCTTTCCGGACCGCCACAGTCTGAAGACTTTTCTGGTCGCACAGTATCATTCTGAAGAAATCTTTGGTTAGTTTTCCTAAGTTCTTCGTTGCTTCTTCTTCTTAGCTTTAGTTCCCTGAACAACAACTTTCGGCGGTAAGGTGTATTTGAATTTGTTTAGCGTAATCCATGCTCTCGCTTTTGCCAGTATGTTATGCACATTTGGACTGGTCCTGCAGTTTGTAATTAGTTTCATCAAAGAGTCTCCTTGGTATCTCCTTTTAGAATTCTTGCAGACTAGTAGTGGACCGAAGATGGGTTTTTTGAGTAACCATTTCTCTGTATGGCACCGTACTTAGTACAAACTTGACACGATATGTCAGCAAATGCAACATCGTTGATTGACCACTTAGTATTTTCTTGGTTATCAGTGGTCTTTTTTGCTGAAGGGCTTTCTGTACGTTTATTTACATATGCATTCTTTTTCGGAAGGGAGTCTTGACTAATTGCAGGTTTAGTCTCAGATTTTGTTTCGACTACAGGATTCTTCTCAATCTTATCCTCGCCAATGTCCATATTATCATCTTCAAAGGTTAGGGTCATAATCTCATCGGAAATGACGGATTCTGCGTTGGGTGTTTTTCGGTTTTTTGTAGGAGGAGACCAGGAGGGGTGGAAGGACATAAATTTGTTCGTAGGGGAGGGCAGAAATTGATTATGCGCTGAAAGTATGGGGTTGTTTGCAAAGCTTGGGGATGATGTGCTTTTAGTTTTGAGGTCTTTGTTGTCGTAGCCAAGTTCTTTCTTCCCGGTATTTTGCCAGTGGTCTAAATGTCGTTACTGGCATGGTTCGATTGCTCTCGTTGAAAATTGACACTTTCTTGGTTCCTTTTTGCGCGTCACCAAATTCCAGTTTTCTTCATCATCTGTCCTCTTCTTGACGCTTTCGATGGTTTGTGGATGTGCGTTCCCGGGGGATTTAGCAATTCTGCTTACATCATCTATGGCGTAAGACTTTGCAGGGGCAACATTGGGTCCTCGGATCGTAATTTGTTTTTTTGATTTTTGACATTTTTGATTTTGCAATAATTGTACTAGCAGACGATTTTGAACTTCCAGCACCATGAGCTGTCAGCTTGAGTTTTGCGTTCCCCTGTTTAGGGGGATGAGGGGGTGGGGCCTGGGCCGGACTTGGCGTTGAAAAACAGGAGATTTTCGAAGAAAAGAGAGTTAAAAAGCTGAAGCGGGAATTGAACCCAAGTCTCGCCCGTGGCAGGGGCGTATGTTACCACTATAACACCGGCGTTGTTATTGACTTGAGGAAGGAGACCAACGTTAACCTTCTTAAAGAGAGAGGATATACAGGAAGCCTGTACTTGGTATCGTACTGTGACGGACGAGTTAGTCTGTATTAAACTTTACATGTACAGTTCAAAAAGTCCGTTCATAATTTTGTTTGGCATAATGTACTGTATATCCCTAATGCCAGATATTAAGGTCCGATTTATCGTACCTGAACTTTGAAAGTAATTGGTTAGCCTTCTCTGAATGTTTCTCTAAAACTGATTTTATTGAGCTGTTTAGGAAAATATTCTGAGTCTTTTCACAATTTTGAGCCGAAACGGCCAAAACCGAGGTGCGACACTTGCCCAAAGTCGACCCTCTCACAACCGATCTGAAGTCTCCAAAACCGCCTTATGAGCGATAAAGTGGACCTAACCTGCTGGTCTTTACTTCAGTAGATCTATCTGTATGTACGGTTCGTTGTAAATCTCCTTGAAACTCTACTTCTTACCTATTGCAAGGTCGTTCGGGCCGAGTTTGCAACCCACTAGCCACTCTCTGGGACCTCTTTCTCCTAGACTGCACCAATGCAATGCTGGATCTTTTGTTAGTCTCTACGTTAGTATCGGGCTCCAGTTCTTGTTTATGTTCACCAATTTCGTCTGAATATTCCGCTCTTTCATCATCTCGTTCTGCTGTAGCGATTCCATTACCACTTGTTCGACCAGTTTCAGAGCATCTTTGACGACTACTGGTTCCATCTCCGGAGCTTCTTGACGGCACGAGCCCAGGAATTGTTCGCTTTTCCAAATGTTGTTGGCTATGCCCATGCATGCAGCTCTTACGGAATCCACGTGGTACTTTAATGCAAAGATGAACTGAGCATTCACTGTATTTGTAAGTAGTTCGGTGCCTACTGCCTCCCTCGGCATAAACAGCGGAGCTGTACTGTATTCAGGCAGCGCGCAATAATTCCGATGGATAATATCAAAACGCTGAATTACAAACAAAGCGGAATACTGTACCGAATTCAGAAGAAGTATTTTGTACAGTAGTACTATTCGGTATTCATGGGCTGCTATTCAGCGCTTGCAGCCCCCAGTTCTCCAGAGAGCACTCTCTTCCCTTCGAGGTAATCTAGGTAGCATAGCCTATATAAATTTTAGAGCATATCCTATTCTCCGTCGAAAAGCGAGAAGGGGAGAAGACAACAACTCTCACACAACTCTCACTAAAACTACACTTGCTTTTCACATCACTGCAAGCAATATTGATCACTAGCTAACGAAGTTTACACACTGTGTCGACATGGCTACATCTAGCTCAATGGCTGGACAGCCGCTTTTCACACCGATAGCACATCCAGTGCTGCGCCGATATGGGCGCAAGGCGATCTACAAATTCATTGGCGACCGCGAGCAGTACCTCTTGCACATTGCGGACTCTACTGCATCCGGCGCGAATATTTCCCCTGTTTCTCTCAAATCTTCTATTGAGCCTGACCTTCTACTTTCTCTGGTAGAGTTCGGTGAAATTGATAACGTTAGAGGAATCGAAGACTTGACAGAAGACGTTCTCAAATAATGGCTGGACTAGAAGGATACTAAATCATTGCATTCACTCACCTTGTCTGAACTAGAGACCGCTATCAAGGCTTCAGTTCGAATCAACATCAAGGAAGAAGACCCGGAGATGAGCATCAAGAGTTTATTCGTGGATTAAAAGACTTTTCTACGCCAGCGTAAATGGGACAATTTGGTCAACGACAATCCGAAATTGGCTATAACCCTTATCGTTTCGCTACTCAAACCACCCGCATTCAAGACAAAAATAGAGAATGACCTTGCGCTGTCTCATTACGAAATGCGCAAGCAGTGGATACCTTTTTTCAGGAACGTTGTAGAGCAGGCTATATCTTGCGAAAATTTCGTTCCAATTAGATCTAATTTGAAAATTGGGTCTAAACCAGATCAAGGAGACAAGAAGACTGCCTCGAAGGGCATTGTCTTCCCTACCGCTACTACGCAGCCCATTGGAAATGCGCAGAGATCTCCCAGTGAGCCATCTGCGCGTAGTGGTTCTGCAAAATTCTACGGTGTATCGGACACTACGAGATCTACTGGAGCTGGTGCTTCAGAGTCTGGGAACTAACCACTGCCCCTTTGCTTAAATACAGAGCAGTATAGAGGGCGTCATCTACTTAAGGACTGCCCAGTCACTTCCGAAAGCAGGAAGGAGTCTATCTTGAAGAACTTCTACGCCAAGCAGTCTAAAAGGGGAAGATAAATGTGCTGGCAAGTACACCAGAGAATATTTGTTCACTGCAGGGTACAGGGCGCTATTTTGCTAAGCTCGCAGACAGGGTGCAGTTCATTTTTAATGGTGACTACGGTGCAGACCACTGTGCCTTAAGCAAGTCCCGCCTGCAGAGTTGCGCTGATGCAGGTATCTACGTACAGGTTTTGCCACTATCACAACTTATCTCTATGCAACTTGCTATAGATGACGATGAAAGCGAACCACGCACTGTACTCGCAGAGCAGAAAGCGCGAAAATCTACTTCGTTGGATACGCCAGAACGTCCATTCCGACTAAGCAACGTCAAGTTCCTTTTGTTCCGTGAACACATGTCAGAGGTTCTATTATCTCGACCGTTGTCCCAATCGATTGGTTTTAATTTGGAGAAACATTTAGCTTCTGTACGCCACCAATTTCATGACACTGACTTCTCTAATATTGTGTTTTCACCCAAAATATCCTCAGAGAGGCCAGTGAAACCGGGACAGCTTGCTCGTATGCTCCTACAGACTGAAGATAACCCTATACCGTATGAAGAATTGTCCCTAGAAGATACTAATGAGGATATTCCCGTTATTTCTTCAAGTCTACCGAGCACGCAAGCGGATAACTATACTGTAGATTCACCTGTTATGTACAGAGATGTACCGTC
>JAUBNZ010000889.1:0-13856 GCA_032355485.1 Bonnemaisonia californica
GGCACGGTTGGAGCTGGTGAGCGGCGTGCTCACCCGCTTGCGATGTTGGCTCCCCTGGGAGAGACAGGCGGCGACATCGCGGATCACGATACGCGCGCGGCGCGTGTGCGAATATGTCGGAAGTTCGTGCTGAGTCACGCGATCAGGCACGAGATCGTGGTGTAGAGCGGCGAATCGTATCGGTGGCGCGATGGGGCATGATGTGGAGCCCGGGAAGCGGAGGTGGCAAAGGAATAATGTTAACGGGGTCCTTTATGGCTTTATGGTACAAACTTGTGCGCTTGCAAGCTGTGGTCTGCAGCTGCGCGACGGGTTTTGGTTGTTGTATCTACGGTGCGGACAGAAACTATAAGGCCCCCTCAATTTTTGCCAGTAATGTACCAAGGGAAGCAGCTATCCCGGAAATGTTTTTGCCAGTCGCTCGGGATCGAGAAGCATTCTCTGTGTGCCAAAAAGATCTGGAAGACATTGAGCCGTTCGGCGTGGGGCTCGCGAAATCTAAATTTAGGGGGAGTAATAACTATGAGGCACCCCTTCCGTTTCTACACAATCCTGTCAAAAATAATAAACTAAGCGCCTCAATTTCGTTACCTCGGACCATCCTAAGATCCCACGAGCCCTACGGAGACAGTAATACTGTGCCCACTTAGAGAATACAAACCTACCGTATATTATCTCTACGCATTGCTTTTCCCACATTTATCTAGGTTGGGGTTCTTGTCCTCTACTCACGATGGTTTCGTAATTATTTATTGTAAAGCACTAGATTGAGTTATTTTAGCAACACGGGAACGTTTTGGGAGCAGTTGTGAGGTAACCATGAACAGTAGAGAAAGCCCACAAGGGTCGGTTAAATTTCTTTATTATTACTAAATGCTGAACTAATGATAGAAAATGTAGTGAAAAGGGGGACGAAGGGCCTCGTCTAGATGCGGGAACCCTTCCGTTTACCTCACATTATATGTAGGAGCCATAAAGCATCAAAGTGGAGTCCAGTTATCTCTGGAAGCAATTGCCGATGCCACTACTTTCTGCCAATTCATACGTATTTCATTTTCTCTCATTTTTATTGTATAAGATGTGCTTGAAACTATCTCTACCTTACAAACTTTATCCCCTTTAACACGCACTTCGCGAATCAACTGGCCTTTTTCCGACTCTCCTTGAGGAAATTTTCGAGATAAAAAGTGCTTGCATTCTGACGATTTTGGCGCCAAACGACATAACAAAAATTACTGAAAATCAATATATACCTGAGTACGAGATTCAGATCAAGATTCAAAGCTTAGGTTCCGGATTTACCAGTCCTCCGGAAGAGTTCTCTCCTTTCCGCGCTTCGTCTTGATGCTTGATATCCTACCCTTGATCTGCTTGTCCGAAGGAAAGTCACCCGGCTTCTCAACTCCAGGACAGAACCTTTTCTTCATTTGAAGAAGAGCACTAGCGGGTCTACTCGACCAGCTACTGCTGCTCAGGAGCTCATCTAGAGCTTCTCTATATCTCTGAGGCGTGCGGATACGAGGATCACGCTTCTCAACTCCATTCTCTCGGCTCTTCTGCTTTGGGAACATCGCCCCAATTGCTTTCTGAATCACCGACTCCGACGGGATATCAAATCTTTCATTATACTTGTCGGGTAGATGCTCCCTCATCGTCGCTACGTTCATTTTCTTAGCATTGTCCGTTGAACCGGGGTCGATCATTTCTTGTAGCTAGTTCTTTTACAGCTCCACATAGTCCTTACTACCCCCACCCTTGACATTTTCTCGCCTTGCCCAAGCCGGGGCCAGTTCTGGTACTTCCGTTCCTTCAGCTTCGATTCCTTCTACGATTCCATCCCTCGACAATGGTGAGATGCCGATATCTCTACTTTGAAGTAGTTCCAGCGCCCTTCTTACAGCCTTTGAATTTAGGCTTTTGTCCGTATCTATCGATCCTGGTTGACAGTACTTTGAATGCTGTGACAGTCTTGCTTCGGAGGTGAACACTCTTTAGCATTCTTTGCAGGTAATAACCTCTTTGTCCCCATGAGTTCCATCCCCTGTTCCTGGATCATTTTCCATTTCTTTAATGTCGTCAATTTCGTCTCTTAGTTCTAAGGCCATTGATAAAAAGTCCGGGCCTCATCCTGCTCTTTCTTTTCAAGTTCCGGCGAGTGACAATTCTGCGAATAGAACTCTCAGAGTATACTGTAATACCGGTCTCTGCACCTGTAACGAACTCCGCTGGATTAACATTTGGTTGTTATTGTTCCGCAACGTAGCGAGAACTGTCGAAGCGCCAACTGTGGTGTGTCTTTCATTGCGCATTTCATTATTCCGGGCTTACACGCCCCCTCTCGGCTGATTTAACACCGCCTCAGCTCCCCTGTGTCTGAGTATCGATAAAGCCATAAAGATATTTTCGTGTCATCATCAGACCATTCGCCTTATGCGCAATAGTTATTTCGAACAATCCAGGCTAAGCCAGCGTTATCGTTGCTCAGTAGTTCCTCCCAAACATCCATAGTAAGATGTATTCGAGGCACCTTCACCAATTCTGCTACAGTATTCGCCAATCCATCTTCCGATTTCAGTGCTGATACAAGTCCAATTGGTGTAATAGCATCATGCCCTTGGGCCACATACTTTCTAACATGCCACATAGCAATAACGAAATGCGCGTCAACTAAAGATTTTCCGTCTTGCCTTTTGGTGTGCAAAAACTTGACAGCTGTAAGTCCATTCTTCTTTGCTATAGAAGGAAGCATTAGTGGTAAAGCAGAGTTTTGGCAGCAACCGGCAAAGCGTCATTGCCTGACTGAAAAACCACTTCAGTTGCCTCAGGAATATCTTGCTTCAAACACAGGAATGCAGCCTCAGGTATTGAGGCGACAGCTAAGACATCCTGTTTAGAGTCCCCTGCACAATATGGTCATAAAAGAGTATGGATAACAATTCTGTTTCAGTACCCTTGGTGTGGTTAGCATACCCAACAAAATCCACAGGTCAATAAAACACGATAATACCATGCCAGAATATACCCTTCTTACCAACCCATTCCAGTGTCTTCTCCCGCAATCGTAAAGGTTCGAACTTCATCTTGTAATCTCCTAGCATGATTACTCCTTCATAAGGCTTCTCCCATACAATCTCCTTTGCTGTGCTTTCTATGGCAGCCTGTTGCGTTTTGACCCAATGAAGGTGAGCGTGGTATTGAATAAACTTGATACGGGAGTGTTCAAAAACATGCAGTGCATCTGCCCCTCCTACAGGTACACATGATTTCACCTCATCAAGGACCTTAAAAGGGGCGAGACAACCTCGGCAAGCAACTCGACAAGTTAGAGTATTGCTTTCGACCTCACTGTGCTCTAGTAGAGCGTATTTCCTACAATGATAGCCATCGTCTCCATTACCAGTATGATTTCCATGAACATACCTTTCAAGAAATATTCTGCTTTCTCAAGTAAACAAAGCATATTCTCCTTCTTTTCCGCTCGCACAAAAGCACCGACCACCTACCACCCTTTTCAGTTCAGTCATGGTATCATTAACCAAATCTCCAACGACGTAGTCCACAGCGGATTTTCCTTTAGAATCCCTTTCTGTCAGTGTTGAGCAAACCTGCAGAAAAGATGTTCGAACCATTTGATTCCTCCCAAAGTCTTTGCACAGAGTCAAGTAGTCCCTGAATGAGACCTCTTTCTTCTTCTGGAGCGTTGCAGCCGGCAATGTTACTGTTTTCCCATCGATAGTGACATCTTTAGGTCCCCATGATAATAGATGCGCATTCTTCCAAGAGAAAACAAAACACACCAAAAACTCAACACTTTCATCATTAGAAAGATCGCGTGTTCGCTTTCTCCCCAACAGAGAACCTGAAACGATACGTCAATCCCAATCTAACCTTGCTAAGGTAGATGTGTTCTTTCCCATGTTTGTACCATCAACGATAGTTTTCACATTAAAGGATTCACCCCTCACTAGATACAGCTTGCATACTTCCATTTTGATTTGCTGCTCTTCCTTCTCAACCTCACTCTCTTCTTCGCCCTCCTCAATTTTTCCATGCGGTCGAAAGATCATTCGCCCCTTTTAGAGATTCAGTAGCACATAATCATCTTCGGAGAACTCTCCGTTCAACAGATCCACGACTAGTGGCTCGCATGGCTGAGAAGAGACTCATTATTTTTTCTGTTTCACCCAGACGTGATCCAATTTCCTGTAACTCGTGGAAACGCGAGGCAAATATTGCTTCAGCGTCCCCGTAATAAAGCAACTTGCAGATTTCAAACACTAGCCGTGACATAACAGCATCACGTCTGCGTGGATCCTTTGCCAGGTCGTCGATTACAGGTGCATCTATTCGAGAAGCTGGAAGATTATGAGAGTACTGACCAAGGCTGAACATCTGTTGCACATCTGATAGTGTGGGACTGTTATCCCCGACCTGATTTTTGCTTCTACTAATTCCTTCTTCTCCAGATTCAGGATCTCTGGTTGCTTTATACGAAACTTTGTTATGACGAATATTCCTTTTTTGCGACCCGCCCTTCTGTAACTGAGCCCTTTTCACGCTTCGGTTCTCACACATGCAAGCACAACGGAGTGTAATTGGAATTCTTTGCAAACACGAGCCTTGCAATTGCATTGCTTGGCGACCCATAGGGTCTGGGAATACTTGTATGGAAGAGGCGTGCTGAGTTGTCTGCCTTTTTACAAATCTACGAGAACGGGAAGAGCTTCTTTTGCTTTACATTTGAATATACGAAGACAGTTTTACATAAGCTTGGATCTAGACTTAGCCGTATAACAGGGTCGAAACAGTTATCACCTGCTGCTGTTGGTAGACGTTTGTAGCTATACCGCTTCAATGTGCATGTTCAAATCCTGTTTACGTTACAGGAGCACGAATACTGACATTAGACTTGTGGAAGCTCTTGCCGCAATGTGGCTTGTCGCACGACTGAGTTATTACGGAGGCTATAGAAGGGCTACTGTAGTGATGAAAATTGAATAAAATTGTAGGCAGCGGAAAATGGAAGTACTATATTCTGGCGATAGGTTTAATTTGAGGAATTTTTCGAAACATTCCTATGTCTGCCCATGTGCCTGCCATAGTATATTTCAAGGTGCAATGCTGTTTCTTCACAATAATTTGTAATAACTGCAGCCGGGCGACAAGCATGTTGTCCACCGGGCCAACTCGTGCTGATATCGGCCGTCGTAGCCTATATTTGCCCTCGGCTGCGCCTCGAGGCAAATAAGCGGCTACTCAGGCCAATATCTGCACTCGTAGCCAGTGGACAACCCACACTTATCTGCTGCTCATTTTTAATATATTCTGCTCAGGGGGGTCTTAGCGATGACTTTTTCCCACGTACACGTCGCGTGTAAAGAAAATACAGGCCTGTGATTGGCTGTACGTCCCCCTAATTCTCTAATGCCTTCAAAAGTAATGAGAAGGCAAACATGGTGTAAACACTACTCGAGAATGGGCGTTTTTCGGGTGTCAATGGACAAGTGTCATAGTATAAATGTACAGGATGGTGTGATTGGTTGCCGAGGACAGCTGTCCTTTGATGCCTAACTATGTGATGACTGGTGATCTGCTGGTGGAACCCTTAATTGTATTGTAAATCAGGAGGTGGGTCTGCCCCGGGTCGTAGTTGATGCGTTGATGGTGTGGGCGGAATCGGTGATTGGATGGCCGACACTACTGTACGACCACACTGGACATGTACACGCGGGCTGTGGCAGCGGCACTGTATGATGGCTTTAAGAAAAGCCATGGGGTGATAACCCTCGGAAGCCGTAGACTCCCGGAGTGGCCCTGAGGATACTGTAAAAGAGGGATATGTACAGTACACGTAGTATATACATCCGGGTTCGAGGAGGTTGAGGGAAAGTGAATTTTAGTTGTACTATCACTGTACAGTAGTGGCGGCAGCTTTTGTCTTAAAGATTCTGTAGTGGCTCGTCCGTTAGCCGATTCCCTCCACTCAACGCTACCGAGGATATCGACGAGGATATCTACATTCAAGTAGTTAATCTAGTGTATGGGCCTGTCTATGCATTCCTGGATCCCACCACTGTCAGATTCATCCCACGTGTATTCCCAAGGACAGCTGTCTGGTCTGCAACAAAATACGAATGGACCGCCATGACACGGCAATGGACCCCTCCTCTATTCAATGAACCACACTAAATGGTAAAATTTCGCATTCACTCGACTGCATCCCTGTTTTCATCCGTAAGACTGGCCGTGGCCGAACGTTAACATTAACGCCAGTCTATATGCCTGGAAGTAGCGAAATATGCACCGTGTACGGGTCAAAAAGTCATCGCTAAGCCCCCCCCCCCCTCAGTTTGTGTGATCATAAGTACCCTTCGGTAGCCATGCTCTTAACGAGCGGGATCTAGTTAGAGTCGTCATACTGGACTTTGGTTGGTAGATTGTCTTTTTAGAGGGGCTAGAGAGGATGTACCCCTGAGCAAGCTAAAAATTAGCATAAAATTCGCATAAAATTCGCATACGTGAAGTTTTAACTGTAAACGCATTGGCTTACAGTATCCACGTACAGTCGTACGCCGGACCAGTTCACCACGGTGCACAAATCCTAGTCATACACTCGGCAGGCCTTGATGATGCAGGATCAAGCTCCATAATAATATTATCCTTGATCAGATCATATTATGATGCTGTAAAGTAGTTCCGTTCGGCACAGAACTACTGTGTGTAACCTTATTACCTACTTTACTTTAAAGTATGGAACTATCGGGAAAGACGCCTGGCCCGACGACACGTATGACAAAATACTGCCGAAGAGGACATTCGTCCAATAGAATTGCATTATTCCCGCGTAGATGGGAAACATCTGTTGCAATAATTGACCTTTCTCTTCGTTCCCCGCCAGATTTCACAACATTTGGCCCTTGTTACATTGGACCTCTTCAAACGATACTATTGATGTCGTACCCGTGCATACACCACCGTCATCGTCTCATTATATGTACAACCGCCAGTTCGGTAACAGTATGACGTAGACGTACACTAGATCATTCCCATCATCCTTTCCTTCATCTTCTTCCTCATCCTTCCCCTCACCCTCTTCACTTCTCCTCCTCGCCAGGCCCGTCCAGGACTACCACCATGTACCCACACTATCATGTCAAGTCGCGGAATACAATGCCTACGAGTCTATTTTCCGCATTTCTGCTGTCGGAACGGTTCTGGCCCCCTATGCTCCGTCCTTCATGTTTGCGCCTGTCACCCTTGATACGTTTCACTTGCCCTGCTTATAAAATTCAACAATTAGGAACCATCATCACTCTTAGCACGCCGCTCCCCTTGTAAAACCTCATCCTTATTGTGATCTAATTACTATCACCATTCCAAACAACAGGGGATTGTACTAGGCCATCAACCGGCTTCACCAGCCTCACTTCTTCAAACCCACTCCCAAATCTTCCAAAACGAACTGTAGGAACAATGGAGACCCCGAGTACGTTTCTCCCGCATACACACATGCGCATCATCAAGGGGCCCCTGGGAAAGCCCCACTATCATCCTGCCCCGATCAAGATTAGCACCCTCGACGCCTCCCTCTACACCGCGCCCCCACATACACTCCATTCCACAATTGTAGTACATAGCACGTATTGGCAGACATGCTCTAGTACCAGTCCAAAAGCCCTCTATTTATTCCGCTGCCCTTCCTGACTCCAGTCACAGAGTCAACACTCTATGCGCATGCGACCGCCATCCTCACATCCAGCATGGACAAACCCATCCAAGATGTTTTTGACCCATCCGAGGACGACAACATCGTTCCATCCGCTGCGCTTCCCCACCCCACCCATGTCTCCTTTCCATCCCCTCCGCAGGACATCGAGAGCGCCACAACGGACGCCAACCTTGACCCCACTCAGCGTTCCTACGCCTCCTTCGCCCATTCAGAAGCTTCGAGCTTCCTCAAGAATGCCTTCGAAACCGGCACGTTGGGCTCCGGTCCAGCTGAACGCGCCCCGAAGAAGGTCACCATCTTGACAACCATTATAGAGTCCATGCCCTGGGCGATGCTCCTTATGCAGGCCGCCTGGAGTTCTGGTCTCATGGTTACTGCGTGGAATTTTGGACAAGATGAATTTGAAACGCTATCTGTTCCATTCTGGACAGATAGCTTTCTCCTGTCGTCCTCTGTCGTATATGGTGTCGGTTGGGCCCTTTTCGTGTTGTTGGGCTTCTTCATTCGTGAGGCCTCCGCCCGTAGCAGTAATGCACAAAAGGCCTGGAGCAAGCTTACCTCCCATATTGGTATCATCATCCGCCATATGATTCAAATCTACCCAGCCGGCACATGGCATCCAGGCGACAGAGAAAGGATCCTCGGGCATCTTGTGGCATACCCAATCGCTTTGAAAATGACGCTTAGAAATGAACGAGAAAAAGAACAGCTGAGTAGGTTTCTCCACCCTCTGGATGTGGAGGACATCGTCCAGTCTGAAGAGATGTATATTCATTGCATGCGTGTTGTTCGCTCCTATTTCACCTGCGTAGAAACAGATGCAGAAGCTGGTTTCCAGCCGGCAAACAAGGAATGTCCGTCTGGGCCAAATGCGTCCATGCAGCTCATTTCCATCATTGATGCTGTTGATTCTGCCGCCAACGCCATGGTTCGTATCAAGAAGTTCAGGCCAGCCCGTGGCTACCTCAATCACCTTCGCATTTTCTTATATATTTGGCTGCTCTTCCTGCCGCTTTCAATTATCGAGACCAGTGGATGGTAAGTTGAATTCACGATGATCGTAGGATTCCATATCTGCGGTTGCCTAGGGCCCCGTGTATTTTCGATGTCGCTAACCTCTCTTTGGAAACCGGTTTCGGGTCTCTCTTATTTCAATATGCTTCCCTTTCTACCTGTGCAATTGTATTCAACCCTGTTCTATTAATTAATGATTTGAAGGTTCACTCCACTGTGGGCACTCTTGATCACATACGGAGTCGGAATGCTGTTTGTTATTGCCAGAGCTCTCAACGATCCATTTGGATATGACATTCAAGACGTCAAGCTCAACAGACAAGCAAGCCAGGCTTCTCTCGGATTCTTAGATATGTACTACGAAGAACGAGAATTGGCTAGCTTTATCAAGGCCAGACACAACACACCGCACTGGTTGGAGCTAAGGCGCAAAGTTGACAAAAGCACTCCAGCTAAGGTTACGCGGTTGGGCCGTCTCGGGGCTTTCATCAATGGCACTCTCTTCTCGATGACCAGGGAGACTCAAATATCCATGGTTATATTCCTTTCTTGGGTGACATTTATTGTATTACTCTCGTGGGGAGTCGGGAGAGATGATGATCCAGACCGAGTATGTCGCTGGTGGTGCATCTACATACCTGTGAGCTTCTCTACCACGTCTTACGTTGGTCTTGGAATTTTCTTGCTCTTGGGTTTCTGGAGCAATGATGCTTATCTTCGACATTCAACGGGGCAGCAGCTCTGGTCATCTTCGATGAAAACCTTCATGAGTCGGATAACCTTCCAAATCGGGTTTGCATGCAAAACAGGGACATGGCATGAGAGAGATACCGAACGCCTATTCTCTCACATCGTAGCCATCCCTTACGCAGGAAAGCAAAAGCTTCAGGACAGCCGTGATCTTACGGACTTTGAAGGCATTCTTGCTCCTGAGGACATTGCAGCCCTTGCAGAATCCAAGGATCTTGTCACCCACTGTCTCCGTGTGGTATATGCTTACATATACAGTATTGACAGACGTGACAAGGACACCGTGCGATCCGGAAAGCGACCGATCAATACATGTCTTGAGGGAGTCCTGAACTACGTTTGGAGAATCGAAAAGACGCTCAACACATGCAATGGAGTGCGACGAAACCCAATTTCTCCTTCATTTACAATGCATTTGTATATCTTCGCGGTTCTCTGGCTTGCCATCATCCCGGTGGCTTTCGTGGAGTTCAATGGATTCTTTTCTTTCCTGTACCTCCCACCGATCGCATACTCTATCTTGAAGTTGCTGAGCTTAGGGAGGCAGATGTCTGATCCCTTTGGGACTGATCGTAACGATATTTCCTTGGGTTTGTTCTGTGACGAATTGAAGAACATGGTTCATGATATTTACGCAGAAACAAGGGCCGGACCAACTTCCTTTATATATGAGTCTTCCTACCGCGAAGAGTTCGGTGTCAATGTCCCGAAAGAGTACCCAGAATTGCTCACATCGGATGATTCGCCAGTCAGGCCGCCTCGAGGAAGCTTTTTCCAGAGGCTCGCAAAGTATATGTTGAACGATTCGCTGATCGCCCGTACTTTGTTCGACCACCTCCCGTCGGTGGGGGTGACCTCTCTGTTTCTGACCACTACATGGGTTATTGCAGCAGTGTTTATTTCGTATGGCCTTTCTTTCACGTGGGACGATACGCGTAGAAATGCTTGTCGCCGATGGTGCAGCCCCATCGACATCGACCAGAACATTCTGCTTGAGATTGGCTTTGCGTTGTCTCTGATCCTTTCCTTTAGGGCCTCCGACGCTATGGGCAGATATAAGACTGGAGCTTCGCTTTGGTCCGACTTAGAGGGGCATCTTCGATCGTTGCTTATGGAACTAATGCAGGCATATGAACCTGGTATATGGCACGACAAAGATAGGGAGAGAATGTATGCTCACCTGATTCAAATTCCGCTGTTTCTACGTGCAAAACTCCGTGATAATCACCTCCCCCGAGGAGATGGTCTTCTTTCAAAGGAAGACTACGAAAAATGTCGAGGCAGCTCGGACCCGGTAAGGTACTGCATTCAAGTTTTGGATGCCTACATGACTGCGTATGATACCCCGAGAGAGGAATGGGACTACGTTACCGCTAAAAACGGTTCGAAGCCACCACAGCCGCTGTTACTCTCAATGTGGGATAGGTTGCTCAATATTTCTCACATTGAAAGCGAGATTGTGGGGATCAAACGCTTTAAGGTTGTGAAGAGCTACACAAGACATCAAAGACTGTTCATGCTATTGTGGTTGAGTCTCCTCCCGTTCGCTATGACATCGCAGACGGGCTTTTACACAATTATGTGGGCTCCTTTGATTGCGTACGGTGTTCTTGGACTGGAGGCACTAGCAACGTCTCTAGTAGATCCATTCGGGACCGACGCATTGGACCTGCCGCTTGATAAAATGTGCCACGGGACAGTTTCACAACTCGTTGAGGCTGCAAGATCAGCCAAATGGGGATTCAAGCACCACATCATGGAATCTCCAGCAGATGAGGATGCACATCTTGGTTCTTATGTAACTGCGTCCGAGGTCAAAAACGTGAACAGTCTCGTATATTTCATGGACGACGAAGTTGATGCAGACACCTTCGCAGAGAAGCCTATAATGGATTTTTCGACTCCCAAACTTCCGGCCGTCAGACGGAACCTACTCCAGCATCTGATTCGTAGTGTTCCATGGTGGGGTTTGGCTGCGGTTATTGCGTGGACAAATTTAGGCGTCGCTATTTCATACCTTGCAAGAACCTCGGAAGAAGATACACGATGGTGGGATTCAAGGGTGAGTATTGATGGAGTCGTTGCGACATACGTCGGCTTTCCAGGTAAGAGAAAACTGCTTCCATTCGCTGCCCGATTTCCAAGGAATGAAAGCGCAATTACATATCTGACGTAGAGTTTTGTGTGTCGTACTGCATTGTTATTGTTGATTCATCATGTCTACAGCCTTTATGCTTCTGGGTTTCTACGTGACTGCAGCCTTCACGAGGTATTCAGATGCCGGAAAAGCGTGGGGAGGGGATCTGCGGGCTGCGTGCCATTCCCTTGCTGCACAGTGGTGTCTCATAGCAGACAAAGGAACTTGGCATGAGGGTGACCAGAAACGAGTGTTCGCACATATTGCAGCCGTTCCCGTTGCTCTCAAGATGGAAATGCGAGGTTACCGAGACATCAGAGAACTGAAGGGGCTACTGTCGGAGCAGGACCTCGGAAGAATTCTCGCGGCGGGTAGTATGTCCACCCATTGCGTTGATGTTATTCGGGCATACTACTGGGCTGGACTATGCCGCCCTGATGCCGTTGTAGACCCTTCGAAAATCGTTTTCAAAACAAGAATGGGCTACATTGATACCGAGATCCGCAACCTTGAAGCAGCTATTGGCATGAGCACTTTCTTGAATTCGTTCCGCATCGCCCCGGGTTTCATGGTCTTACTTCGTACAAAGCTTTCCATATGGTTTTTCCTACTTCCTTTTGTGTTGGCGGAATCAGACGGTAAGTGCAATAGGTCACAATCAATGCGGGATACAACTTTCGTAAGACGGCGAGCTAACTTTTTCCGCGTATCTTTGTCTGCATCATCAATGTACAATTTCAATGCTTCTGTACTTCGACATTCTAGGCTGGTTCACCATCCTATGGGTTCCATTTGTTGCGTATGGCATTTTGGGGTAAGTTCTCTCGATCTTTCCAGTTGCAACGTTTTCCCGGTTTCGTGTAGAGCATTTGATGATTGCAGAAGAATTCTGACCTTGCATGAACGTCTTTCAATGTGCCTGTTTTCTCTTTTCGCAGTATGTATTCTGTTGCGGCAGAACTGGCGCAGCCCTTCGGAACAGATTTGAATGATCTTGATCTAGACACAATGGCTGAGGAGATCGTCCACGAGGTTTTGTTCGTCCAGCAAAACTACCGCAATGGTCTCGACACCATGGTTGTCAAGTTGCCGGACTCTGGAAGTGCATGGGACCCCACAGCTGATGACTCCATATCTAAAGATGCGATCCTCTCTTCGCATGAACAGCGCAAGGAAAAGCAATCCGCTCTCATGAGAGCAATTCGACTGGCAGCGCATGCTGTACCAATATGGATGCTACTTGCAGTCTTGGCATGGACTACTATCTCTGTGGCTGCTTCTTGGGGCCTCAGCCGCAAATGGCCGCTGAATGAGTCTTGCTCTCCTGCATTCTGTGTACCAATTGCCGTGGACAGTGTCGTGAAGGAGTACATTGGGTTTGCGCTCTTCCTGCTGCTTGGCTTCCGCTTGGTCGACAGCCACGGTCGATTCGACATGGCAGTCGAGTCATGGAGAGACGGTGTGCTTGGATTGACGAGAGTGTTTTCCAACCGCATGTTCGAGTCGTATCCGTCCGGGTCGTTCCATAAGGGGGATATGGAAAGAATAGCTGCACATCTGGCTGGGTTCTCCATCGTGACGGTGGCTGGTCTTCGAGAGGAGCAATCTTGCGAAGACGAACTGAGAAACCTGATGAATCCGGAAGACATCGCTCGCATCGAACGGTCCAAGACGAAGGGGAACTATTGCATCGATGTGGTGCGTGGGTACCTGTGCGCAGCGGATGAGAAGTTCTACACAGATGCGCCACGTCCGTCTAGTGATTTGGTGCATCAGATGCTGTACACATACCTGAGCACGTTCAAGTACCATGTCGGCGCGTGCGAAAGAATGCTCACGATCCCGTTGCCTTTCGGGTACGTCCAGCACATTCGAATCTTCCTGGTGATTTACTTTGCCACACTCCCGCTCGGTCTTGTCGAGACGTCTGGGTGGTGGACGATTTTGTGGGTGGTGTTCATTGCGTACGGAGTGATTGGGATCGAGAGATGGGCGGCGGAGCTTGCCGATCCTTTTGGGAAAGATTGGTCGGACCTGCCGCTGCAGAAGTTCCAGACGGACATAGTAGCGGCGATACAGGCAAACCTTCGGTGGTATTACAACGGAAACGCGTCGGTAATCCGACCAGAACGGACGGCATTCCCCATGGTCAAGGCCGAGGCCGATGAGAAGAAGGAATGATGGGGGATGGGTTATAAAACGAGGGTTAGAGCGGATCTGGTGATG
>JAUBNZ010000890.1:0-13853 GCA_032355485.1 Bonnemaisonia californica
CACAATCGGTAGATGATGTAAAAGGCAAGGATTAACTTGGAAGGACGAGATGTCATCCATAGTCATCCATCCATCCGCCTGTCCTAGGGACTCCGTGGCGGGCTTCGCCCTCCGTTCATTTGTATAGAAAATTCGTTATTTACGGTTAGTTTGATCATTTTTCTACCTCATCTTCCCTGCACTCTGATCCCATTAGCTTCCAACGTCCGTCCTCATTACACCATGCCCCTCTTCCCTGCAGTTTTAGTCCTCCGCGGCCCTCTAACGTCTTTCGTCTGTCATCCTGCGTTTTTCGTTCCACGTCTCACTCTGTCTTTCGTCATTTTCTGTCTCCCAGAATCTTCCCTTTGGGCTTCATCCGTCTGCAGATGACAGAGTATGTCCTCTGTATGTCTTCCTATGCTACCCCATCCTCCCCCATCCTCCGTCTATCGTCCAGCATCGTCTGTCGTCACCTACTATCCTCCCTCTTCGGGTCTGGTACACCGAGCCAGTTTCCTACGGTGTTCTTTCTTCTTTCATCCTCCTCTATCTGTCCTCAAAATTCGGTCCTCGCCGAAGAACCCACGCATGCCCATTCGATCTAACATAGGCTCCTATGCCCACCCATATCCAACCGTACCCACCCGTGCCCCCGTAAACACTTGTGCCTAGCCGTGCATACCCGACGCCCCGTTCCCCCGTGTCCACCCGTGCTGCCATGCACCCTTACGCCCCCGTGTCCCAGTGCCGACGCTCGCGGTGCCTATTCCATCCCATTCATGCACGCATACCCACCCGTGCCCCTTCATGTCCACTAATTGCCTCGTGCTCACTCGTACCTACCCATACCCTCTCGTACCCTACCATACCTACGTACCCAAGTGTGCTTCAACAGTTCCCACCCCTGCCCTCGTTCGAACTCGTGCCCCGTAACCACTCATGATTTACTCATGTGTTCTGGTCCGCCCCCTTCCCCCGAACGCTGCCTCTGCCCCTGCTCCCTGCCCACCCCTTGGTTCCCTCATCCCGAAACACTTAGAGGAAAGCCATGCGCGAGTATGCCCCAATACACACCTATGGGCACGGCCTGGTTGGTCCACTCGGTCCAGCCTGCCCCTGCCGCATCTCTCCGTCTGCCTGTTGCAGTGTTAGGGTACCCCTTGAGTAGTGCAAACGCATTCCATGGCATTGCACACTTGGCAGAACACGAAGCCTACTGCATTCTCTGCCATTACCACATTCGGCAGAATGTGTGCCCAATGGGATGTGCAGAACCGGACAGAACCACAGACATACAGACACCCACTTTAGTAGTTAGGCTAGTGGCTCCGTTGCCTGCTTCGCACGCAGCATCTCTGTCGTTTAGTTCGCATTTGTAGTACAGTACGTATTTTTATGTATAAGGTGAAAAGGAGAGTCGGAAAGGAAATGATGTGACCTCCGTAACACAAAACACATTAATTCAACTTCAATCTATTTGATTCAACTTCATCACAACTTGATTCATCCTCATCAAAATTTGATTCAACTTCAACACAATTTCTATTCAACAATTTCAACTTGATAAGTACCCACCTACAACAGCTCGGGGTACACTACATCATCTGTCTTTGTATCCGCCTGCAGTGCATTGACCAACTGATTTCCCGTATGAGAAGTACGAGCCAGTGACACATATAGCTCCCCGTGTGGGAAGAACGAGTAGGACAGATGGAGGCCAAACTTGCCTCGAACGATTGGCCCTGAGAATTGTTCACAGTCGTTGCGAAACACACTCGACTTAGGAACGGTACCCTCATGAAGCCCGATACCGAATAGTTCTCGTCACCGGGGCTTCAAGGCATTCGCGGTGGAGTAGGCCTGTTGCCCATGTGTGTCCCGATTTCCACTCTAAATTCAAGGAGCGCGTGAGACATGCCATCGATGATATACCGGGAGCCGTTGAAGTGGCCATGTATAGGGTCCAAGATGCGAAGCAGCATGACCACGAACCCTTTCTTGAGATTGAGGTCGTGATCGGGTAACGTACCACCACCTTCAAGCTACTGAGGAGCTCCACAGGATAGGGAAGGGCGTTCTCTTCTTCGTTCTCCACCTTCTTGACTCTGACGTATTGGCGGTACTGCCCAGGAACCATGCCACCCACTGATCCATTGAGATCCGGAAGGTCGCGGTTCTTGGGGGTGAGGATAGCTCGTGAAGTGATCCATTCTTCGCCTCGATACTTTTCTTTCATTCCTTGGAATAATATTCCCTTAATCATTGAATCTTTTTTGTAAACCAATGTCACGGTGGTAGGTAGCTTCAACGCCATTATACCATAGCGCTGACAATTGCTGCTTCGATCGGTCCCAGTTGCCCTTCTTTCTGCCACTTGCAGCAAGTAGTCTGGAAACTGGAGGGCGATGGCGTCTGCGTTTGGATCTTGTCGCAGAGCAGACACCCTCATGTTCTCTGTGAGCCGCACAGTCTTGCAGCTTTTGTAGAGAGCGGAGGACTTCAAGCATGCATTGAAGATCTTTCCACGCGAAGTACAGAACCACACGAAGTACCTAGGGAATAGCATACACCTGCCTGCAAAGGGCAGATTGACTTGTACCATATCACGCAGTTTGCGGTCGACGGACTCCACACTGAAGCGATGGAACATGCCTGCCTCATCCCATATGATAAGATCGATTATTTTGATCCTACCGGCAGCTACAGACCCTACGGTTATGCTGCACGTCGAGTCCGGTTTGGGTGGCATGGGGATCCCAAAGGTGGAATGAGCTGTGCGGCCACCGCGGGACAGGAGTGCGGCTACAGCGGAAGTGGCCACCGGTAGAACTCGTTTTCCTTTGAGTTCTAGAAATGTATGTAGCATATTGAAAAAGAAGTTCGTTCCCGTACCCGGTGGGCATCAAGGAAGAAGATGTGATGTTGCACGGAGGCTGGAGGATTTCGTTCGAGCATTGATGAAGGCAAGGAGAGGTCTGGTGCAATGGAAGATACAATTTCCGTGAAGACGGCTCGCTTTTTCTCGTTAATGCGCGGTACATCTCTGTGAACCATTTTCATGAGTTGCGCGGTGTCCAATGGCTGCGCTTGAGGCGGAAGCAGACGTGGAAAGTCGGAGGGCGGTAGGGGAAATCCGAAAAGCTCAAGAGGATTTCCTGTAATTGGCTGCGAGTAGCCCTGCATCTCGCGCAGTACACGTCCAAGAATCTGTTCTTGAGATGCACCAGAGCACCGCTGGCCACGAAGGTTCTTGAAGTACATGGCCAAGATACGTGTGTGACCATCATAAAGAGCCCTTTTGCACGAAGGCTCACAGAAATTAAGAATAGTTGCGAAAGCATGAATGAAAGGGGCGAGGCTTGAAAGGAAGGACTCTCGAAGAGCCCTTTCCCACTCTTCATCGAACGCCGGAAGCCCGTGTTCGACGCATGACTCACAGAAGGTCGGGTGCACCTCCCAGTCCATTGTGTGAATTGCCTCGATGGAGATAACCCTTTGAAATGTGTAAGGAGAAGCCCGAGGTAGTACCTTTCTCCCTTCCTTGGACTCAAAGTGTAGATTCTTCCCACGGAGGTTTTGCCTTCTCTTGTGAAAGTGATTTTCCCTCCTTCGGTTCTTGTAATGCGAACACGCGGCTTCCAGTACTTATTCCTCGGAGGAGGAGGATGGCCAGAAGTGGTAGAAGAAGGAGCAGCTGTATTGGAAGGACCTGCACCTGAATTTCCGGCTCTTCATACGGGCAAAGTCTAAGTAAAGAACTTCGGCAACTCATAGTAGCGCAGATTCATTGCCACTTCATACGTGGCGTTCGGGAAGAATCACTTAGTAAGCTTAGTGGAAGGTCGGTGTTGTTGTTCTGCAGGGTGAGGTTCCTGACCTTCTTGGAAGTAGACGGTATGGTGGTTCTCAAGATGGATGCCAAGGCAAACTACGGAAGGGTGCTTATCGAAAATTTCTAAACTGAGAAGGCGCCATGCTGCTTCCGAAGCGGATATGTAACTTGCATCCTGGAACTTTTATATCTCATCAACCTTTTCGCCTTCTTGAAGAAATTCGATTGTCACGCAATCAAGCCCCTTGCAAAACTTTACATTGCCGACTCTGGAAATGCAGATCTCCATGTTTAAGTGACACTCTAACGGGTGGAGGAGCTTGGGACTGTGCGCCATGTCTCAAGAGTTGTCTACTTGCATGTCTTGAAGAATACGGTTCACTCGACAATGTTTGGTAGCAGTATTACCACCATCTTCGGGAGCTGTTTTCTTGCAAATCATGTAGTACTGCTCCTCGAAAATGCCTTTATCGCTTCTGAATTCATTGGGGAAGCTCTTACCACAGTTCCCAATTCGCATACATGGAGAACCTGTATTCACAGAGCCGCACGGTCCGTGCATCATGTGCTTCAGGACCAACAATCTCAATCTCCAATGGGATTCAGTAGGGAACTCTGCCGAAATGAGGATTTATACATTGGCGGGATCACGGAGCCTTTCCTTGGAGTGCCTGTCGAGTATGAGAATGATTTGGGATTGCGGATGCCCTCTCTTCTGGAATTCCACCACACGAACGTATGCGATAAACGTTCCGCAAAACTCTTGTCTCAAAACCACATCCATAAGTGCCTGTAGCTTCAGCTTGAACACGCCTGCCGTGAGGTAGAACCGTTCGTGTTCGAATCTTTTGTAGGCCCCAACCTTCACGTCCAGGCTATTATTGGGACGGTTTACCTCAATGGCTGTGCGCGACGAATGTATCCAATGGATCAGATGATCGAAGTCAGCGACGGAAGTACCCTGGAGATCCTGTCTAATCACACCCCTAAGGAAGGAAAGCGAAAGGGCCGCGTCGGGGAAGGAAACGTACGAACTTCCGAACAACGGAAGACACTTCTTGTTGAGGTTGACCACGCAGCGCACGTGAAACGCCTTGTCAAAGGCGTGACAATACCTTCTAACATGCAGAGAATCTTCCCCGGATCACGTAGGAGGCTTGTGTTACCTCAAGCCCAAGATCAGTCTTTACGACAGGCATCGTATACGACTCGCCAATGGTGTAAGCGAAGTTATTCCACGTAAGGAATTCACAATACTCTTGGCAAGCTTTGGAAACAAGCCGTGCCATATACCAAAAGGTACGATCTTCGTGTACGCGCAGCGCAGCCCGCTCACAGCCCTAGCCCCCTTCGATCCGAAATGCGGCAGTCCCACTAGGAGGGAGGCCGATTGGAAGCTCTCGGAGGAGGCACGCACCCAGTCTGAGGGCTCAAGAAGAGAGGCCCAATTGCTAGTGCCGACCCAAGAAGGGGATACTCCACCAGAGGAGCAAACAACCAGGGGAATTAACTTCAATACAGGAGGGAACGCAACTCACTAGCGCTGTTCCAGTGGAACCAAGCGAAGGAATAAACCAATACAGGTTGGAAAGAGACGCTCAATACAGAGCACTTAGAATAAAAGATGAAGACGAAATTCGTGTCCATGTTGGAGAAGCATGCGGACAAGTGGGATGGGTCCCTCGGGTACTTCGAATTCAGGGCCCACCGCGTAGAGACGGACCCAAATAACGATGTTTGTAGACAACTCCCCTATCGGATGGGGCCGCTCCGCAGAAAAACAGAAAGAAAGGAGACCCATTCCATCTTGGGCAAAGGTATCATCGCACCAGCCACAAGCCAGTGGCCAAGTCCCATAGTCCTAGTACCCAAAACAGATGAACAGTTGCCGTTCTGTATCGACTACCGCAAGTTGAACGACCAAACAATCGCTGAATCGTACCCGCTTCCTAGAATGGATGATTGCATCGATTCGCTAGGCAATGTCCAGGTCTTCACCACCCTTGATTGAAACTTGGGCCTTTGGAAGCTTCCAGTCGCGGAGGAAGATAAGGTCAAGACGACATCTACGTCTCACATGGGACCTACAGGTTCACCCGACTCCCTTTTAGGCTGAAAAACGCGCGCGCAATGTTGCAGGGAGCGCTTGAAATGATCCTTTCTGGGGTCCGATGGCCGTCATGCTTCACCTATCTTGATGATGTGATAGTGTTCTTCCGCTTAGCGGAAGAGCACTTCGATCATGCAGATCGGATCCTCACCCTGCTCCTACAGGCGGGAGTAACCCTCAAGTTAGAGAAGTGTAAGTTCTTCCAAAAGGAAGTTGACTACCTAGCCATGTTATCCTCCTGGGGAAACTGGCCATAGCTCAAGAGAGCACGAAGGCCATTCGAGAGGCTGAGTTCCCCCAGACTCCGAAACCACTGCGTTCCTTTCTTGGAATCGGCAACGTCTTCCGACGGTTATTGAAGGACTTCGCCAAGAAAGCACGGCCCCTAAGCGACATGCTCAAGAAGGAGACGATCTCCAACTTAGGAGGCGAACCTCCAACGGAGGAGCAGAAGGTGTCGTTTGGAGTCCTCAAGGACGTGTTTCTGGAACCCCGTTACTCGCACTATCTATATTGGGAAAGCCGTATACGCTTGACATGGATTCCTTGGACTACCAGTTAGGTTGCGTCCTTCTCCAAGAACAGGAGGATGACGACTTACTCCCAGTGGGATATTGATCGCGTTCCTTGAAACCAGTTGATGTTTCGTACTCCGCGACGGAAAAGGAATGCTTTACAGTGGTATGGTCGGTCACTAAGCTACCATCTTACGTAGAACTGACAAATTTCACATTCCTTAGTGATCATAATACCTTGCAGTGGCTGATGAATTTCGAAGACATGTCGGGACGATTAGGCACATGGAAACTAAGGTCGTCGGAATACGACTACGTCATATTTTACCGTCCTGGGAGAGTACATCAGGTTACAGAGGCCATGTCCCGCACCACAGCCAAAGGGTTAGGAACTTCCCCATTGGAGGATGAGATGCCCGGCCTAACAATAGGTGGACTTTCCATGGAGGAACGCGAGCCCCAACGAAACGATGATTTGGAAGTCGAATTCTTTGACCCATATAGGGATCGTCACAAAGGCGATGAAGAACTTTCAAAAGGAGAGCCAGGATTCTCACCACCCCACACCTCCCCACGTTCGAATCAATACAGCTGTCTGATTGGTTGGAGGAGCAACACAACCACGATTTCTGTAATGGTATACTCAGTCGTCAGTCTGAGAAAACAGACTCTTCCTTCAGTGAAGACGAGGATGGACTGTCACGTCGACGCGCATTCCTGGATGGAACGAAACAGATCGTAGTTCCCAAGTCGCTGACACAGCGATTTCTGACTATATGTATCTGAAGTGTCCTCTCTGGACAACCAGGATAGACTCGCATGTACGAAACCATGAGGCATACCTATTACTGGCCTCAGATGGCCGCGGACATCGCAGCCACGGTCCGAGATTGCGGGACCTGCGTGAATAATCGCCTGCTCCTCAGCAAGAGGACGAATAAACTCTCGCTATTTCCTGCGATGAAGCCACTAGAAGAAGTTGTTATAGACCTACTTGGTCCACTACCAAAATCCGACAGTGGGAAGAGATATCTCTTGGTGATTTCGTGTCGCTTCTCGAAGTTGACGCAACTTGTTCTACTGAGGACCATCACCGCCCATCATGTGGCAATGGCATTCTGTTCCCACTGGGTATTCAAGTATGGTCCACCAACGACCCTCTTGTCCGACAACAGACTGCAGTCCGCGTTCTGGCTGTTCCAGTCTGTAAGCCTAGAGGTCGGGACATGGAACATCTTCAACTCCACGTAGTAACCTCAGACAAATGGCCAGTTACACAGGTTCAACAGGACGTTCCTCTTAATGGGGAGGAACAATGTCAATGACAATCAGACAGATTGGAATAGATATGCTCGTGCATTATCATATGCCTATAACACGCATATCAACCGGTTTACACTGACCACTCCCTTCGACTTGATCCTTAGTCGCCCACCACCCCATTTCTCCCTTCTTTACTCCGTTAGGAGGAGGCCCCAGCTTACTGCCGAGACGAAGAAATACTTCCCATCTCGGTTGTCTTCGTCCATTGGACAAGTGCACACGCGATTACTCTAGTCGCAGGCCCGATATAAACGGGATTTCGATCGGCGTGTCCGTGAAAGCAACAGGCACCTCACCATTGATTATTATGTCTATCTTGACACGCCGAGAAACCCAAGTCCAAACTGGGTCACATTAAAAAGGGACCCTAGAGCGTAGAGAAGATATGGGAGCATACCATACGAATCAACAGAGATGACATACTGGAAAGTGTCAACAAAGAAATCGTTACCGCAGCCCCACCATTCCTCAAGGAGAGGATCGAGGCCCCGTTTGAAGCGGGTACCCCGCCTCTATGAATCCTACTCCATCATTGAAGGACAACCTACCCCAAATTCACGGTCAACACGCTGGTCTCTCCTCCGATGGAGAGGTCTACGTTGTAGAGCACATCCTTCAAAATCACGTTGATATGGACGCCAAGACGCAGGAGTTGTACCTCATGAAATGGGAAGGCTAGCAGGATCCCATATGACCGGAGGCGCAAAACTTTTCCAGTGGAATGTACCTCCCGCTTCTGGAAGAAGATCCGGCGCCGCGACCGTCGGGCAAGACGCGACGCCTCTCTGGCGGATCACTCTCCAGTGGAGGCAACCTGAAACTCTTCCCGCTCGCTTGGAAGCTCGCCTTGAAAAGGGGACGACGTATCACGTAGGTACATCACTCTTTGGAAGAGGGCCAAGGATGTAAACACTGGCCACTGGTGAGGACGCACGCGAAGAAATACACAGCACTGCAAGGGGGAAGAACCTGAGAAAAGTTGAGTGTACAGTACGCGCCTCGACGAATGTTGCCACTGGAGGCAAGCGAGAGACTCCTATTTGTTATGGAGATCGATCGCAGCTCGCACGCGCAGATGGGGAAGGAAGATCGTGTTGATGATAAATAGTATGTTACGAATAGGCAGAATACAAGTAGTGAAGAGTGCGCAGTGCGCCAGAGCCGTACAACCAAGGAAGCGCAAGGAAGGACCCACATCATGCGGGGAAAGGATGAAACACCAGTGGAATGTGGAGAAGACGGTCACTAATGACGGAAAACCACCACTGGAGGTGAGGGTGGCTCAAGGCGAGAGCCGCAGCACCGAGAATTGCTCACAGGAACCATTGGTTCAACGACAGAGCCTGCATTTTGAACACCCGTACCCGCAAGGAGCGGAGGTGGAACCAATATTCCAATATATACGAACAATTGGTCTACCATAGGCGAACATTTTCCTATATAGGAAAAAGTGACCTAAAATGATGGGGAGAAAAGGGATGGCGTAAGTTCATTCTTACACCAAGAATATGCCGCTGGCAGCTGAGATGTCCTGCTTCCATCATAAAGAAGCGGAACTTGTGGCACCTCACAGCAGGAGTCCCCGAAACCACCCATTGGGTGAAGGGCATTGCCAGACGCAATGTGTTCACAACCACCACCAAGGTGCACACACGCCAGCCAATGACTGATGAGGACGCAAGCTAACTTCATAGAACACCAATATAGTGCCACACTGGTATCGATAAGCGCTACAAACCAATGGTGTCGACCAGCTCATGTACAACCTGACAACCCCGCGCCATACACCAATGGTGACGACCGCCTTTGCGGCGCCTTTCAGACCCTACAAACACCAGCAGAAAAGTGATAAATTAATAGGCAACGCGGCGGGCCACAAAGTATGGGGAGCAGCCAATGGCTAAAACAAAAGGTGAGTAAACAACGCAATACACACCATACAGAATTGGGTTTATATGAAGTCCTCTAGAATGAGGACGGCAATAATAAAGTGGTACGGGCCCAATCTAAGAGCGATAATTGCCATCTGCATCATATAGATGGGCGAAGGGATCACGGGGCCGACCACCAGATGGTGCCCTGACTCCAAAAGAGGAGGCCGGTGCCTGGGAGGCTCTATTGCTTGACAAATTTCTGCCTGCGGTGGCACGGATATGGCAGTCGAACAGCGGAAGCGGATTCCCTTCATGAGGTTCACCGCCAGTAAGGCGGGGATCTGTCTCCCCATCCGTGCGCGATTCGAGTACGAGTCAAGCTGTCTCGTAGCTGACGACCCACCCCAAGGTCTGGGTCGACGGCCAGCCAAGGCCAGCCATTCATCCCCAGAGGGTGAGGAGGTGCGTCCTGCGCCTCTGATGGACCTTCTCCCATAGAGGGAGTACGTCGGCTTCAATACCTATTGGTATCTGAAGCACGAAGGGTCTCATTGAGATCGCGCTCAGCGCGTCGACGGCGAGGGTGTTCGCACTCTAAGTCTTCTCGCGACTCGCAAAGGAGTTGCTCTTCGGTCTCTGCGCAAGAGCGGGTGGTCTCTTCCGCATAGCGGAGGTCGCGTGTCAACATGGCGAATACCCCCTCTACAGTGAGGGCGATACTGCCTTCGTCAACGAACGCGTATGGAATATTAGGGCGGACGAAGGAATCCAGGTCACGATAGACCTGTGGATGGCACAGAGGTCTAAGGGTGATAGTTTACCTCATAAAGTCTAGTCCACCAGGGCGAGGAGCAGAACCTGGGACCACGGGGGAACCTCCTGAACGGACATTATATCCATTGAAGTTTGAAGCCCCAACTTGAGGAGGCGTAGAGGAAGGGGGATCACGGAACTTTCCTGCACTAGTGGTGCCGCACTCCACCCTCCTAGCGGCGGAACCAGAGTGCCGTCGCGTATAACCAGAAGCACCGCCCTTGGGTTGGGAAGGACCGTCCTGAGGACGAGAAGAGCGCGGCCTAGTACCATGGTCACGAGGAGCGAGTCCGGGCACGGAATCGAGTACCTGTATGGTACCGCCGCGGATGCTCTCATTGGGACCGGGGTCGGGGATGCGACACTTCTCAATTCCATTGATGGAGCGACGTATGAACTGAATCACGTCAGACCAAGCCACAACCCTGGCGCCAGCGATCGCCAATTTAGGCAGTACTTCCTCTGCTGGAAGGGCTTCCATCAACTCGATCATCGCGTGAACACTGGTCGGAGTAACAACGAATAACTCTCTCGTAGTCGTGGCCTCATGATACAGAGCCAAAGCCGTCCATAACAGGCGCTCACAGCGCACCATAGCCCAGAAACAGCTCCGCAATTCTGTCGAAGCTCCTAGATTGGAGCAGATCCGCCCAAAGTAGTGCAACTTGGACGGATCAGAATACACCAGAGTATCCGGACCATCCTGACCATCCCACCACTGGATTTTAAGGGGAAATTCCCCTACGTCCCGTAGATATAGGGGGACGTAAGTAGGGAAGTTAGGACGGCCAGGTCGGTGAGCGAGCACGAGCTAATCCTCCGCCGTGAGAAAGCGTCCAGTGGACCTCGACCATCGGATGCAGTGAAAAAGATCCATCACGCCAGAGCGGAACGCTTCAGTAGGAAGCGGGTAGCAAAGAACTCTGCTGCGTACCAATGGTAAGGCATCAAAAAACTCTACAGAGGCATCGAACAGCTGACTACTGGCCATCCCGAGGTAGTTAGCATCCCTCTCATACCTGAGGAAGACCTGATCGGTCTGTATTTCCAATGGAATGATGAACCTCCTAGGTGGAGTCCATCCCTGTATCATTCAGGACCAGCAGCGCCTGCCCTGCTCAAACCGCCATGATACACCGAGAGGATCTGTCCGAGGACTATTGCGTGAGTAGCAGGATCCTCGTTTTCGAATCCGTGAAGTAACGAACTAGTATACGGCTTGCTCTGCCAGTCTTGATTCAGTGATTCTATCCCCAATAAGGAGGGCTTGTTCGTACTGAGGACCTCGAAGGATTCTTGCAGGAACGCCTCAGGGAGGCCAAGAGACCCCATGGTTTGATTCAATAAGGGAGGGGATTCCATACACGAAGCCAATGGCTGATCAAGAAGCCCACCCGAGGGCACCGGAGACTCCTCCCGAGCAAGACGACGGGAGCGAGGGGGATCGACAGGCACGGTATCGATCGCTACTGGCGAAGACGGCTCTTCCCCCGCCGGGGTTGGCTTGGACAGAATTTTCTCGACTTTTGGGGAAGGAGACGGGCCAATGGAATCATCCACCTGCATATAGATACTTCTACGGGCTTCTACTGAGTGACCGGGGACAGCGGAATGCCCGGGGACAGCGTCAGATCACCAACGGTGTCGCTACGGGAAGCAGGGTCCGAAACAGGACCGTCGCCAGTGGCGAGAGGCTCCCCGGTGGGATTTCCACTACGAGAGGTTGACAGTCCGGTAGGCCCATGAGCCTGTTTGTTTGGAAAAGTGGACACCCGTTCCACAGAACGGGTGGCGGAAGAAACCGCTCCGGGGACGGAGATCATCATAGGGGCGACGGGCCCACGGCTGCGCGTCCGGGATGAGGGGGTGTCGGGCGGTTGAAGCATAATCGCGAATCAAACGTAAATGTTGGAAGGGGCCAACTAGAGTGAGGATGGATGGCTCGCTAAAGGGCGAAGGCAGAGAGGGAACGTCGAATTCAGAAGAGAGTGAGGTTGAGGAGAGGTCGCTTGGTCACCAATGGTGAAGATAGGGCACGTTACTTATACCCTTCACCACATCAATTAGGTAGAGATGCAGCGGGGCGTTGTACGGTGAGAAGGGGGCCCTGTAGTACCAATGCTAAATGCAACCCGCGATGGCAAAGCCACATTGGCTATGCGCTCACAATTTCCGTTAGGTAAATTCGAAACCTTTTTGGTTCATTTATCAAAATTCAAACCTCAGTGGTTTGCCTTACCATCAATAATTAGATATACGGAATGGGTGTCAAACCTTGACACATGGGGTACCTTGCAGTACAGCAAGGCCCCACCGACCCAATTCACTTCTGTTCGTGTTATAATGCACTGAATCAAAAATCACCACCACAGGTATAAGCGCAATCGGCACGGTACCACCTAGGTGTAATTGCCCAGAAACCAACCGGTTACTCCACCCCTTCCAATGGAAGAGGGTACAGCATGTGAAAGCTGTCGTTATGGATGGCAGTGTCAGCCACCAGATGCAGATATGTGGCCATACGGGGCGCGCTATAACTATCCTAAATATTGGATATATTTAAATAGATCCAAGAAGACTACGTTTGAGTAAATAAGGGAGCCCAGAAAAGCAGAGCCATCCCTGAGAGGAACCGACCAGTACCCTCAACTTCCCCTTTTCTAAAAGGTTTGCTATCTTCTAGCTAAACCTCCAGTGGAGGAAGCTGTTCGCGCATCGCTCCGCGTCCACCCACTCCAGGGGCGGAAGGAACTGTGTTAGCCAGTAGTCTCTACGTTGCTCGTACAGTGCACCGGCCCTCTAAAGTGAGGTGCTGTCCACTTCTTGGATGATCCTGATTCCAAGGCGATCCCTCCAAGACCTCCGAACCCGTCGGGTCAGACAGTAAATTCACTTGACCACCATAGTGTAGTATTTACAGAAAGTGCCTTTGCACCCTCCGGATACTGTGTCACTAGTATCCGGTAGCGGTGAGGCGGGAGATCGAAGTATTTCCCGTCGCTTCCAGGCTGGGAAGTACTGAGGCTGCTTCTCGCCACTCTGGCTCGCCCGTGAGGGCGAGCCAGGGTGTCCGAGGTGGATCCCACTCGACCACGATCGGCAACGGTCGTGGCGAAGGGGTCCGTGGAGCGCTGCTGTGGATCGCTCACCAGCCTGCCTTTCCCCCTGGAGGAAAGGTACGTCGGGTTGGGGTACACGAGGCACGGCCACGGGTTTGGTCGTGCCGGGGGAAAGGTGTGTATAGCACGGATGGAAGCTAACAGTGCACCACGTGTGGTGCGTCGCGCAAATGGCTGATTGAGGCGGTCGTAGGCCAGTGAGGGCGAGGTCGAACCACGCTAGTGCTAACCGAACCGGCGCCTTCCTACTAGAGGAAGGTAGTCGAGAACGACGCGAGGCGTGTT
>JAUBNZ010000891.1:2005-13851 GCA_032355485.1 Bonnemaisonia californica
CTAAAAACCCGCGCGAGCGAGGTACGATAGTAGTGCGCAACCGACGCGGAAGCCTCCTCGAACTCGCTCAACTGTTGCCGCAGATCCGCGACCTCGCGTTTCAATAGCGTGTTCTCGCGCACCTGTTGGGCGACCTGCCGAAGCGAAGTGACCCACCTCGCGGCGGTTCCCAAAGCCTGTTCCACACCCGGAGGGGCAGGGAGGGATTATTCCATACAGTGGTCCTGAAGACGGTGCAACGCCGTTTCCAACCGATCGGGGATTGCCGGCCCCGGGACCGGAGTATCGTCTACTACGGGCCTGAAGGAGGATATACCGACTGGGACCAAAGAGCTGGTGGTCATGGGGCACGAGGACGGCGGTGGCCGAGCAGAAGGGGCAGACCGCAACGGAGGCATCGTAAGGGGAGGAGCTGTAATAGCGGGCACAAACGGAACCGCAGCGGAAGTTTGGGCGATCGAAGACGAAGTACCTTCTCGAGGAGAAGAACCCCAATGGAAAGCCTAATCCGTAACGGGCTCTGAAGTGTCGACAACCACCGACATCGGGACAAAATCCGAAGGGTGACGTGGCTCCGGTTCCCGGGACGGAACCGCCGGCATTGGAGGGCGAGCTACTTCGGGGCCCCAACGTTGACCGGTAACGACGACCTCCCCCTCCATAGGCATTGGTACCACGCGGCCAGTAGTCCAGTTTTACCAGACGAACCCAGGAGTGGACGACCAGTCAATGCTCCCAATGCGGCCAAACAGCCGCTCCACGTCATACACTCGGTACACGAATTGCTGGAGAAGACTTGCCAGGCCAAGTTCCCGGAGATGGCCGACCGGCGAGTCCGATAAGGGAAACAACCGTCCGTGCCCGGGATGGACAGAAGAATGGTACAAACGAACGTCGCGACAACGAGTGGAGAAGAGAACTCCGTGATGGGTATATTCCAGAAAACCAACTAGGACATACACCATCCACTCTGTCAGCACCATAGCGGTCACGATGGAACGGTCCGATGCGGAGCCTTACATGTACAACTAGGCATAGTACGCGAGGATGGCCGGTGTCGGGATGCATAGGTGTTGAGGAACATCGTATTCATACCACCAGTTGGGAACTCGGTGGTAAACTCCGGAACGGGACGCCAGCGGCACGTCGTGAAACTCGACCAGGTACCACATGGAGAAATACGAGGCTCGATCCGATCGGCCATCTCTGAGTCGGCAGTCCCAAAAGGGCATTATTCCCCAGCGGGAGCGATTCAACCAATACACAGACTCTGGTGGCCAGTTATGAGCCCAAATAGAATCCCCGACCATCGGAGCCCGGTCAGGGTAACGAGCGAAGGCCACCCGCTCTCGAGAAATAATGCCCTGGAGACGAGCTTGGTACGAATGCCCCTCCGGGAAACGCAGGTACAGCATGTCTCAGTTCAGCGCCGCAGTGCCCGTGGTTCGGTCTCTTTCGGTTAACCGCGGAAGATGTAGCCAACGGGCCTTCCATGCCCCGACTGGGACCGGAAACGGTTATTGCCCACCCCACGACGAACGTGGTTGGAGATAGCTCGGAACCGCCGAGCATCGAACCAGGGAGTACTAAGGTAGTGGGTTACCGTGAACTGGGAGAACGAGGGTTCCCTATAGGCGCTGTCGATCCGGTTACGGTGAGTGAGATAGTCAAGTCCCTCTGCAGGGAGAGGATTCCGCGGTAAGGGTTCCCCAAGGGAAGTGAAACTGCGCTGCGTCCGAGGCTGACTAGGGTCGGACCCGGATTTGGAGGCGATATGATTTCCAGTTCGGGAGAAGAACGTTCGCTGGGAAACCAGCCGGATGCGCCTAACCCTGTCGGATCCCTAGTGGCCATAACCAAAGTCGGAGGCGTCGCTCCATTCCGCTCGGGACCAGGCGAGTCCGGTCTGTTCCTCATCGTAACGGGTCTATTCCCGACATTATGGGCTGTCCGGGGCGAGAAGCGAAGGGTATTTCCCGTACGGTTAAGTCCAAGGAATGGGGTCACACTCACATGGACGCGTCTCACGCCGTTGACCGTTCCGAGCGGATCCCCAGCGGATGGTGGAATTGAGCGCACCGGCTGGAATTATGACTGCCCAAGGCAGAGGCGGAATTTAACAGAGAGCGGAACGGGGCGGCTAAGTCCCCGGATAGGAACTGCCGCGGTCGTACCCGTAATTCGTCGCCAATTTCTACCGTACGGAAGGGCACTACGTGCGGAGGGGCGATCAAAAACGGATGCGACGAAGGATGAACGAGGATGAACACTGATGCGAGCGGAGGAAGTGCCCCAAATTAAGGAGGGAGGTATTGGATACAATCTCGGACGTCACTTCCGTTAACCGGTCGGCTAAGGAACGCAGCCAGGTAACCCGTACACGGGGCGACAGGGGAGCACCGGGCATTGCCCACGTGGGAGTCCTGTCCAGCGAGGTAAGCGGCGAGTCCTCCATGATGTACCATACTGTCACCTCGGACGCCCTGTCCCGGAGTGGCTAGCGTGGGTATTCGAAATACGGTAGCGCGATTTAGAAAGTAACTAGAAGATAATATAATTAGAGCAATTAGCTTACAGTAGTGAGGTGCAAAAGCCGCGAGCATAATTAACCAAGTTGCTCGTGGCCGAGCTAGTAGATAAAAAGGCAGGCACCCTTCGGCCCTAATACTAGTCTGCAAGCTACTGGCTCCCGCTACGGAATTCCTTCACCTTCCGGCCGAGCTCGCGCGCCCATTGAACTAGCCTCGTCCCCGTGTTACCTCCTTTCGCTCGGAACGTCCCTCCCCCTCTCGTGGTTACTAACTTTCTACACTCCGACCGGACTTTTTGTACGACAGTGGCCACCTGTTGCGATCAGCACGTCATACGAATCAGCTCTTCGAGCTTGTTCTGGCTATCAGATTTATCATTTGAATTGAGAAGTAAAAGGAGAATGTTTTTAAAATTACCCTCAAATGGCCCAAATATAGCCTTCGAGAAGGGTACACCAAAGAATATTTCAACACCTATACTTAACACACATTTCCCTTTTCTGCAGATATTTACTGTAATGAGAGACACACAGACGTGATTAAGACTAAATATGAGGCGAGTCATTGATAATCAGAAAGTAACGTGTTGATGCCGGCTCTACGTACGTAAAACGGCGTAATTACCGTGCGTAGGATGCACGGTAATTACGACAAATGCACAGCATACAATTCGAAGGCTACAAAGGATAGACACTGCAGGACAGTATTGTAAATAGATACCTTTGCAATTGCAATTCATCCCAGAGCATGGAATGTGATGTCTCACCCAATCTGAGGGTGAGTACCTCGCCATGCGTCATATTATCCCAGAATTCCTGGTATTAAAACTACTACGTATTCAAAGATTAGACATTTTGGGCTTATAAATTTAGAAATGCATTAAAAGTGAAAGGCGGTGACATTTCCGTAACTTTTATTCCGGAGCAGCAACATTTTGTTCTCCACACGCCAGATGTCAAGTAGTTTCCCAAATTTCACTGCGGATTGATCAGGACTACTGTCCCGTCCTGTCATTTACTTTATTTGTATGCCTTGCATCTTTTTTAGAGTACTTGATTCAATCAGGACTTTTCCACTTTGAAAAATAACCAAAATAAAAGTTACCTCTCTCTCATGAAGAGCAAGAAAGAGGTAATTTACCTTTTGTTTTGATTATTCAGAGAGTATTGAACCAAGAGAGTCTCTTCGTTCAAGACACTCTGTCGCTTTCTGTATTCCTCTCGATTCTCTGAATCTGGGACTATCGCAATTTGATATGCGACATGCCTGTCACGGTATGATAACTTCACATGAATTTTCTCTCTACATCTACATTACACTGTAATATGCTTACTATTGTAGCTATCACTACGGGTCCCGTAGTACGGGTCCCCTTCGAAAATATAATATTGACACGTAAGGCTTACCCTTTGAAGGGTACTGTACAGTACTGTACCCTGTGGTACCAAAGGCACCTAATGCTTTACCTACTACAGAGTCTCAAGGTACCACTTAGTGTAATTGGAGGGTAGGACCCTAGCCATTTGTGTCTTCCGTGGTCATGTGCAAGAATGTCCTTGTCCAGTAGTTTACAGCGTGGTTGATAAAATTCAAGTGGTGGCAGCAACGTTCCTAGTTTCACAAAATTGATATTCTACTCTCCTATACAACAGCCATTCAGGAGGTATACGGCAACTTCACTGGAACCTACTCAAAAATGCAACAACTAAACTTAATTTAATTTAAGTGTACGGTACTGTACCTACAGTAGATTTTTCTTTCCTATACCTACAAGAAGTATATATATACTGTACAGTATATATACACACTGTATATGAAATATGTACAGTACTACTTTACCGTCGTCACCATCGCGCAAACTGGGAACGTCGCACTGTGAGAAATGGGGTTTTCAACAGCAAAGTACAGCATGGGCGGTCTGTTCCATCTGCTAGTAAGTAGTCCCATATACACTATTCACGTACCCAAGTTCTGCTCAAAGGCAGGCCTAAAAAAAAGAAAATTCAAGTTTCTCCCAGCCGTGCCAACTACAGTACAACTGTGAAGACAGTTCCGAAGTCGTGTTTACCACAGCAGAGACTCGTTACAAATTTCATGCAGCCCCTATCAAGGAGCTAAAAAAACCAAACCTTTCTTCTCCTGAGTCGCAAATGATCATTATTGGGCTTCCCCTTCATACATACTGTATCATCACATCCAAAAAAGCACACTCTTCATTCGCCTACGGCCTTATTTGACTCCCTCCCGCACTAAAGAAAGTCGCGCTATACTGTACCATACAGCTCCTATATACTGTGTATATACCAGTAAAAGGCATTCTACACCCATGCCTCTTCTAGACTCAAATTGATACCCTCCTTCTTGTATTTTTCTATGCCCAACACCACATACTTCAACATGTACATTTCCACTCCCTCCAAGCACGTAGCTTGAAGCTAGTTACTAGCTTCGTTAACTCAAACCTAGCACTGCGTCCACATGCACACATCCTACCTTTTTTCCGTCTCCACCCAACATCAACTTTCCCCAACACAAACCGTCTTTCCCAAATAGCAGTACGAATCCCTACTGCATCGTGTGTCATCATTTAGTCACCCATCATTCCCCGCGTCAATTATCAATTCAACAAAGCTCACCTCCGTTTGCTCACCCGGTGCCCCTACTCCTCTGGTTGTATGCGGCAATTTCCCTCTTCACCATGTCACTGAAGATGACCTCGTCGTCGTCCTTATCCTCAACAACAAGATATGTTGTGTTGCTCTCCGCCCTGTTCCTGCTGCTGCAACAAGCCCTTCGATCCACTTCCAATGCAGCTCTGCTTCCAAAACTTGAAGGCAAGAGAAAAACCACGCCAGATCAGGTCGAAGGTGTTACCACGGTCGATGTTGTCGACACGGAGTCAGCTTCACCCGCCCGCGTCGTTGAAATTCCCCCTCCTTTATCCCAACTCATGGAAGCCATCCCCAAACGACCCGCCTCCGGCCCACTAGCTGACACTCCCCCTTTCACTCGCCCTCGTGTCCTCACCGCCATAGGCATACGAACTCCCAACTCGAAGAACGTTACGCTTCGAATTTTCACAACGGGAGTTGAAACGGGCACTTTCCAACGTAATTTTGTCGTGAAGGGATGCTTGGTCGGTGCTGATGCGTACCACGTTCAATCTATACAACCCAACGTTATCATTTGTACTATTCCGAGACTTATAAAACGTGGCGAGAAAATTTCAGTTCTCCTCAAAGTCGATGAGACCTTGACAGAGGCTATAAGAGCTCCGACAACTATTAAGGGTACGTTGTTCGAGATCAAAGATGGTGACGTGACAATTGTTGGGAGAGAAGGGCTGAACAGGGATGATGTACTCAGGAATCGAGACCTAGCTGTAATTCACTCAGATGTGACATGGTCCAAAGGGCTTATGGATCCGTACATGGATATCGACGAGGATAACCCATCTATGAAAACAACCGGACTGAGATATGGTTTGTGTCTAATGACTGCAATGAAGGAGGAGACGTACATACTTCGAGATTGGGCCTTGCACCATCATCGATTAGGCGTGGACAGAATTTACATCTACGATAATGAGGCGCCGCAGGATATTGCGAAACTGCTGAAGGATCTACCATATGTAGAGGTGGTATACTGGCCATTCCGGCGGTCACAAGTGCAGTCGGACAACCATTTCACATTGGCAATGAGATCGCGATGCGAATATACGGCTTTTTTCGATGCAGACGAGTATGCTTTCCCCGGGGAATTGACTGAGGGCGCATTGAAGCGATATGTACACATGCGTCGCGCGGAGGGATTTGATCAGATTACTTTGGCCTGGGTGTACATGGTGAACAACAACTACGTCCTAAGGCCTGAGGGGCGGTTGCCGGAGTTGTACACGCGAAGAACCAAGGAGAATCTCGGGTCGACTGGAAAGGTTGTGGTGGATTGTGACGTGAACTGGCGCTTTCACAAGATTCATGGAATAGAAAAATACAAGGGAGCAAGGTTCGAGACGGTGTTCTGGAACAGGACGGATTATATTTATCCGTCTAAGATGGAAGATGCGGCCATGTTAGTTCACTACACACGGAGGTCGTGGGAGGAGTATGTGCACAAACTTGATCAAGGGCGTGCGGGGATTATAGGACTTGGATCTCAACAAAAGTTGAGCGTGGACAAGCCGGGAAGTCGTTATATGAGTCTGGACGAATCCATTGAGTATACATTCTTTAAGGAAATGTATGTGAAGCTGATGGAAGGCGAAGACACGCATAAGACAGAAGTAGTGAGATGGGAGAGGGGAAGAAAGTGTGTAAGTTTAGATTTGGGAGAAGAAGTGTGTGCGTGAAGAGACGAATTAGAAATAGGTATGCGACTACCGCGCTTGCGAAACAATAACAACTGTGCTGTATGTACATAATGAATGTACAGGAAATGCGATGTGTGGTAATTTCAAGAGAAGGTGCGGATGTACTAAACTAGAGTACTCGTTTTTTTATCACCGATGGAGATGCGCTTATTTGCAGATAGATGCAACGATTTATCCGAAGGGTGAACGTCCTGTAGCAGACTGAGACGCTCGTAAGCAAAGAGTACGGTACAACTAAATTAAGGGATTGAAAATAAAGTCTGTATTGCCCTTGTCCTGCATTTGCTAGTATCATTGTGTCACATACCGTATTACGGCCGTCAGGCCCCCCTGGTACCCATGTAGTGTTACCTGAAGGTTGACCTCATTTACACAAAATGATTGCGGGCTCGAAATTCAAGCTCAAGTATGTGTGGCCTGTGGATAGCTGACAGGGCTCCAAAACTAATTTTTATTGCATGGTTTGTATGATACTACGTGGAAGGGGCAAAACTTAGTTTGAAGCTGATTTGCAGTGTTACCAGAGGTATGATACCAACCTCCGAAAAATAAGAATGCAGTCGGAATGAGCATCCCAAGAAACGACAGGAAACATCACTGGATGTGACAGGTGACCTGGTGGAAGGCTACTGTAGTGAATACGGCTCGCGGAGAAAAAAACCCTAAGTAAGAGCATCTCTACCCAATGACTCTATTCGCTTCTCTAAAGGCATTTTGTTGGCCAAGTGTCCATCTTTTATTGGGTACATCTATTGCTCTATTTCTCTATGGAATTGTTGAAATAGAATCGAATCGCAACTCTACTGCGGTGTCTCTATCCGTTCAGCACCACTGGGCACGATCCCGTCAAGGCTGTACCATGACAATGCCTCAGGCCCACGACTCGCCCCTCCCCTGCTTCCCCTCTGACTCCAGCGATGACGAGGCATTGTCGTACCTTGTCACCACTGGAATACTGCCCGGCTTGGCAGGTACAATGAGTGGTCACACGCAAAAGGGGTCAAAAAGGGCAAGCGGGGAAACCTCAACCACGACTTTGATGCCTCATTGAATCGCCTCATTCGCGATTAATTTGGACCGTGCCCTTTATACTCCGAAACGTCTTTTGAAAGGTGCTTTAGGAGGCCACAGACAGTGTTCGACCAAGTTTCCAGGGAAGTCGAGGGGGGAAACATATTTGTTCGAAGGAACGATAGGTTGATTCGGGGAGGGGAACAACAGAAGGAGGAGCTGTTGTCGCGGCTGGGAAATGAAGATGCTTCGCAGGGTTGGCAATGATGTTTACTTTGGCGGGAAGGCAAATGTCAAAAGCGCAACTAACCCACTAGCCAATCCGGTGGGACTTCGTGTCAGTTCTATTCGATAAAATAGAGCACGATATGGGTCTAACAATGGGTTCAATAGACCCAGATCTTGCTCTATTCTACTGAGAAAATTTACGAATAGAATAGAGACTGTGGGGAATAGTATCGGTTTTTTATTGCGGCTGAAAAAGTGTCATTAGAGTAGAAAGTTGATCCGGTTTATAGATTCTCTAAAGAGGGTTTAAGTTCTCGTCACTCCCTCGGTTCGTCTTCAATGCCTACGCTGGTAAAAATAGCGTTCCTCTGAAAAAAATTGGCCTCCATTTATGGGAGAATACATGTTCATCCTCACAAAATCATTCGTCAGAAAAGGGTTTTTTTCAAACAAACGCTGTTTTGGCCGCTCCCCGTTCCGGCAAGGGCATTTGGCAGTTAGAAAGTCACGACGGACCAACTGGGTGCTCACTTCCCGAACGGAACGGGGAGGGTCAGCTACTGTGGAAAATATAAGTAATCGTCTGCGGGTTCCCTGTCCGAAGGTTAAAGGGGGCCGCTAATTATGGAACGCCTGATCGAGACGGGTCAACTTCTGTGCTTCCAAGAATGCCTTTCAAACGTTTTTGGCATCAAAGTAAAGGCATTAATCTTGGCTTTAATGCACTAAAGTATCCCTATGCGACTCCTAAACACACGCGTTGTAGAATCGAGAGAGTGGCTTGCAGTCGCCAGAAAGTTTTGTACTCTCAAGTGCAGTAAAGGTAGGACAGTTCCCTGCCGTGGCCAATGGAACAGGGCAAAATGTGAAATATCCGTGCCAAGTCAATCATTCTGCGGTAATGATGCTCGCACGTTGCGCTCAAACGCGCTCACGCCCAGCTTCCCGACGCTCTGAAAAGCTCCTAAAGCTCGTCGAGAACTGTCCTAGTGGTTCATCTGCTAGGCGAGCGAGCCTGATTATGCAATCATGGCGAAACCGCCTGAAAAAAACCAGGCTTCCACCTGTCGACACTGCTCTGCGAGGTCTTGAGCAACAACGAGTGCGTCTTTGGAATTCTTCTTTCCCAGATCTAAGCTTCTTTTCCCAAACAAGCTCCAAAACCCTCGGCGATGTCTTGACACACCCGTTAGTAGTGTCCACGTAACCACTAGCGGATATAGCTGCATCATTCTGAAGAATCATTTCTTTGATTTCTTTCGCCCCCTTACTAAAATGGATGGATTCGAATCATTTCGTCCAACTCGCTAGCTCATTCGCCAAATGCGGACCCGGTCCAATTTATTTTCCCCATTAAAAATTGGGCCTTCGCCCGCTCCGATGCCGCGCTCCGATATCCGCGGGCGAAGCCCGTGACGGAGACACTAGTCGCCCATATACTAAAATGGCAGGCTGAGAATCATTTCGTCTCAGCTCGCAAGCTCAATGGTTGCCAGTCAGTCTTTTTCTTTTTCTTTGCCCGATCATTGGCCAGGAGGCAGACTGCAGGCGGATCGCCCTCCCACCTGCCGCAACTTGCCCTCAGTCGGACCTGGGGGCGGACCTGGGGGCGGACCGGAGGGACCAAGGCACGAATGGGCTCCGGTGGGCCGCAGCAGCTCCAGGCACGTGTCTCTCTGGGGGAATTTATGGCGGACGGGGATGGGGGATGGGGACACGTGTCCTTTTGGAGAGGGGGAGGGTATGCACGGGTTTGCACGGGTTTGCACGGGTGTACATATGGGCACGGGTGTGCACGGGTGTGCACGGGTGTGTACGGGTGTGCACGCGGGGCACGGGTGCCTGAGAGGATACGTATGTGGTGAGGATGGGAGACGGGTGGCTACAGGGACACGGGTGGGCACACGGGCACGGGTGTCCACGAACATGGGTGGCTACGGGTGTACGGATAGGTGCTGGCGTGATCGTATTGGTCACTCCCCTCTCATACTTGGGGAATAACTGAGGTGCACTACGATAGGGGCAGGGAAGGGCTGGGTGCAAGTCCGGAGAAAGGGAACAGAGGGGCAAGGGTAGGAAGAGACGCGGGCGGGCAGACAGGCGAGCAAACGGGCCGGGAGTATTCGGCTACCGTAAGCGTTCAGAACTGTAAGCAAAAATTTTGAGTTGTTCCGTTACCCATTGACAATACATACACGTTTCAAGAGGCCACTGTAAGGAAGGTTTCGTAGACACTGCGCCGATGTTCAAGAAGAAATAAGGATGGCACCCATTGTACACATGTGTACCCTACTGTAAGAAAAGTTCCGTACTGTATACAGGGGCACGGGTAGAGGTGCGGATGGAAGACAGAGTCGAAGGTAAAAGTCGGATGGGGTTAATCGCATAGAGGTATTAGACGAAGGTTTGGGCGTGCCCGAAACCAAGGAGGAGGAGAGGGTAGAGGGTGTGGTACAGACGCAGAACGGATGGGAGAAACGGAGACGGAGACAGAGACTGGAGGCAGAGACGGAAAGGAAAGGCAAAGAAGCTGGAAACGGAGACAGAGAAGGAGACGCTATTAGAACGAGGCGATTGCATGACGGAGAACACGGTGGATGAAAGGAGAGAAGGTGAGGGACGGAGGCAGTGATGGAAGAAGGGGCAGAAGACGAGACAGTGACCAAAACGGAAGGCGGAGGCGGAAGGTGGAGACGGAGATGGGGAAGGAGGCGGGGACGGAGACGGAGAAAGAGACGGAAACAGAGACAGAGGCTGCTGCGCGCTCAGGGGAAAGGATAGTTGCGATGAAGGACAGCGGTTCCAGATGGAAAGACCACTAAGGAAATCTTCGTAAATGAAATGGAGAAGGGAGGTATGGAGCTCAGAGAATAGAATGAGTACGTAATACAGATTGGAAGGATGAAAGATTCAAATACTCTTCAAAGGCACTGCGGGCGAAGCCCGCAACGGAGCCACTATCGCCCATGTACTAAAATGGATGTGTCGGCCCATTTGTTAGTAGCCTTTTGTCATCCACCCATCACGTGCCCGAAAACCGGACCCCCGTCCAAATTTTAATTTCCCAAAACTGGGCCTCCGCCCGCTCCGGTGCCACGCAACGATGCCCACGGGCGGAGCCCGTGATTCCACCACTCGTCGCCCCTGTGCTAAAATGGATGTGTCGGGCCATTTGTTAGTAGCCTTATGTCATCCACCAGCCAGCTGCCCAGAAAACCGGACCCCAGTCCAAATTTTTATTTTCCAAATCCAAACTGTGCCTTCTCCCGCTCCGGTGCTGTGCAATGATGACCGCGGGCGAAGCCCGTGACTGGGCCATTTGTCGCTCGTATACTAAAATGGATGGCTGTGAATCATTTCGAGTCAAATGGCAAGCTCACAGGCTGCCAGTCAGTCTTTTTCATTTTTGTTGCACGCTCACTGGCCAGGCGCCGCACCGCCCTCCAACCTGCCGCCACGTGTCCTCCATCGGACCCGGGGCGAACCTGGGGGCGGACCTGGGGCCGGAGCCGGAGGCCTTTTTTTGTTTTTCGGCCAACCGGGAGGCTTTCTTTTTCTTTGTTTGTTTCTTGGCCGTCTCGGTTGGCTTTCTTTTTTCGTGTTTTGGCCAACCGGGATTGGATTTCCTTTTTCTTTTTTGTCCAACTGGGGTTGGATTTCTTTTTTTGTTTTTTGGCCAACCGGGAGGGGGGGCGTTTTTTGGTGGG
>JAUBNZ010000892.1:0-13849 GCA_032355485.1 Bonnemaisonia californica
GCTTACACCCTCACCCCAATCGAACCAACTGACCACGAACCCTTTCACTAACCCTCACCTTCCCTTTCTTCTCCCCCAATTCTCAACCCGCCCATGTCCAATGTACCAATCCACACGCACACTCTCATCGCAGTCCAACATGGCCTGGGCCCTCTACCTCTCCAGCTCCAACCCCTCCTCGGTCACGGACGAGCAACTCGCGGAGCTTGATGATTTCGAGCTAGCGTCGCGGGGCGGCCCGGCCCCGCGTCATCGCTACCTCGTTGCTCGAATTGGCAACGTGCTCCACGCCCTCGTCGCAGCTGCTGGTGCCATGAATGGTCGTAAGCAGATGCTACGTTCCGTCAATCTTCTGCATGACATTCTCTCCAACGCCAGCCCCGCTCTTCTCCGCACAGCCGTCCGTGGCCTGTCCAACTGTCAACTCTACTCCGACCTTGCCCTTCCTTACGATCCTATGGACCCGCCCTTCCTCAGGCCGCTTGTCAATATTGCCATCAAGCGCCTCTCCGACACTGAACTGTCCGCTACCGCTGCAGAATCGCTTGCGATTTTGCTGGGATGTCGCTCTTTTGATCACGGCGCCGACGACGCTGTGCCGCAATCCATTTGTGAACAGGCTGACATTCAGACCAAACGATTAACACTCACGCTTATAACAGAAATTGTATTGACTGCATCTCCATGTGCACTGTGCGCATTAGCAAACCTTCTACGTAGAGATGCTGCCAGAGAGGCCTTCTGTGACAAGGATGGCATTTCCACATTGGCTTCCACCCTTATCACCCATCCGGCTAAGAAACTAACAGCCATCGGCGAAATCATCGCAAGCACCGGCGACGCACACACCACGGCCACCTCGCTTTCGGCCACCTACCATGCTGTCTTCGCCATATGGATGCTCTCTTTTGCCACAACTCCGCCCATCGTTGACAAGGTGCTCTCCAACGTACTTTCCGCACGCCTTATTGTCGTACTAGCACGCTTGCTGGACCACTCGAGCGGGCAGCGCTTGAAAATCGCACGCGTCACATTGGCAAGCTTGCGAAATCTAGCTTCGAGTAATACCGAGCTTCACAGCCGTGTGCGAAGAGATTTGTTGGCAGCGGAAGTGCCTTCCGTGCTCAGACGGCTCACAAGAATGGGCACGGGACGCGGCTCGCTCCTCGGACCGGATCAAGACGTACTGGAGGACGCTTCTTTCCTAATGGAACTACTTGAGCATGAACGTCAGAGCATGTCCACTGTAGAAGCGTACGTCGCAGAAGTGCAAGCCCATGCGTTGCATTGGTCCCCCATGCATAAAGATGTGCAGTTCTGGGTTTTGAACGCTCAGCGCCTTGTAGAGCAGCATCGCGATATATTACCCGTGTTGGCTGATGCTCTGTGGGTGAACTCCAAAGCTTCCGATGAGGAACGCTTGGTGGCATGTAGTGATCTCGCCCACATTATGAGGCATAGCAGAAGCGGTCGTTCAGCACTGCTGGCTGTACCAGGATTGAAAAGGCGACTCATGGAAGTAATGGCCAGCGATAGTAATTCAGAAGTCCGGGCCGCTGTCCTCACTTGCGTGCAGATTATGATGCTGCCGAGGCGATAACTTTAGAATATACCATGTAGAATCTTCTTACTCTTTTTGTAGATTACATTAGTGTATTTGTCAGGTACGTGCACAAATTAGATTGTATCAAAAGTTGCTCAATTGTGAAGCTAAGGGCTGTGCCTGCAAAATTTGTCGCTACCGAGACGGCCTCTTGAATTGCAATGTGAATGCAGACCCTGGCGTTCTGTCATCCGAGTATTCTAATACTTCTCGTGGATCCAGATGCGCAGGCAAGGGAGACTGGAGCGTGATTTTGGCCTGAGAAGCTTGTAGCATTTGGCGCGCAATAGCTAAGCCGAAACCAGACCCCTCTGCACCGCTAAGGACGGATGAAGAGCCCCGTTGTCCATATTCCCACAGATTTTCCTTATCTTCTGCCGAAAATCCATACCCGGTATCCCACACAACCACCTCCACAATGTCCTCCATGCCAGAGTTAGGGTCTTCCTCCAGCATACAGCGTATGCCTACGTGAGAGCCGGTCGGTGAGTACTTCAGAGAGTTGTCCATCAAATTGCTGATCGATTCCCTCACGAATTTCTCTACAGCAAGTACAGGAGGAGCGTCTTCGTCTATATCAGTAACAAACGAAATACCTCTCTCCTTGGCAAGTACGGTGGAAATCGCAACTTGGGGTGCGAGGATTTCTGACAACCACACTAGTTGAAGTCCGCTCATTGCGCCACCCCGTTCCCCCGGAGTACCCATAGAACCCGATCGCTTCGCGAGGCCCCCTATTCCCATGCCCAACTGAGAGTTAACAGTATGACTGGCCTGACCAGAATACCATGGCCGGATTGTTGTCGGTGCCTCGGGAAGAGCAAGCTCCTTCCCAACATCGTCAAGTGGCTCAAGCAGATCATTAAGACGCAAGGACTCTAGAATGATGTTCTTCGCAAGGTCTCTATTAGAGTTGCCAGGAGGTAACTTTCTACGCAGCAGATGGCCAAATGTGACCAGGGCCTGTACGGGAGAGCGCAGCTGATGCAAAGTGGTACGAATGATAGTGCGCACGGAATCCAGAAGAACGCGAGAATTATCAAGCATTCCCGCAGAAGAATGCCACTTACCTTCCAACGCTGCACCTAACGCAATGGTTCTCGCGACTATATCAGCTCTCTTAATATCCTCCGTGCTCCAACTTGTGTTAGAAGCGTCGGTGCCTGGTGGAAATTGATGCCACATCACTATGGATCCAGCAAGCACGTGATTATATTGAACAGGAATGCAGAGGCCGCCATCCTGCATAATAATTCCGTCCCCTGAGTCGATAGAATTGAAGGGATAGTCAGGTAAGATCCATGCTGCGGGGATACCACCGGGTAAGACACGGGAATCCTTGATGTCCTCCAGGGCGGTCTGGCCGGACCCGGCAGATATCCATACGCGGTCTGGGACGCCGTCGGTATCGCTGGAATGGACAACTAGGGGTACAAATTCAAGGGCGCCGGTTTTCGGGTTCTCGTGGCGGAAGAAGAGAGCAATCTGGGCGACGTTGGGCACGGAAGTTGTGAGCAGTGCGAGCTGTGCATTGCATAGCTCGAGGAAATCTCCGCTCCAGCCGTGATAGTCGTCTGTGTTCGAGGTAGGGGTTCCCTGAAACCAATCGGTGGATGGCGAGGGGTGGGGAAGTCGGTCGCGGTGAAACTGACCTCTCTCAGGGCCGGAGAGAGATAGCGAGGGTGCCGGTGCCAGGCGTGTGCGGCGTGTGCGGCGTCTCTTTTCGACGGAGCGGTGGGAGCGGTGGGAGGGTAGTACTGGGGTAGTTACAAAGAACATTTTGCACAGTTTCGCTTTCGAAAGGCAGCGGTGGCAGCTGTGCGTCAAGTGAGATGGCAGGAACGGCGGCGGGCGGAGGCGGCGCCAAGCAACGGCAGCAGCAGACTAGAACAGTGAAAGTCGGTAGAGGTGCAATTGGGCAAGACTGGCGGCATGTTTGCTGCCGACAGGGTCGGATGTGATGTGAGTGCAGCGTCTGCTCTGCAGACCACGTGGGCTGGTGAGCGTTGATATTTGACTCCCGCCGTTGTATCTTGAATGTGACAGATCTGTCTATGATGAGGTGGATAGCGGCCCTTCCCTGCAGTCTTGTCTGCCGCCATTCGTTTATATTTTCAGCAAATATCAATACAGAATCTGTGCCCCGTACGGCTCTTCTGACACTATTCTGTAACTGTAACCAGTATCACACGTGTACATTTGTCAAGAGTCTTGCCGTACATTCAAGGCTCTGATCCCCATCATCCGGATTGCAGAATCGCGATCAAACCCACTTCCCGTTTTTCAGTTTTTCAGTACAGATCTGTAGTACCGTCAATCCTCACAAACGCCGGTCCCGCGCTGTCCTGGCCCCTGCCTACAGCCGCGTGAAAAAAAGCGCGCCTTCCCTCGCGCCCGCCGCGCTCCTGCGACCGCCACTATGCAACGTTAAACTTCCTCTCTTCCCCCCAGATTCCGCTTCTCCTCCTCTCGCCCTCGGAGTATGTCCGCCTCCGTCAGCCACCGTCTTTAAACAACCTGTTTGCGTTGCAGGTATGTTCCCACCACATTTTCGTCCAAACGCCACCTACGCTGTCGGGCGATCTGTTTCTTCAAACCACCCCCTGCTCCATCTGTACAGCCTCAGCTTTACCTCTCAGATGCGCCACCTCCCTCTTCCTCGATGCCGCGCATGTTTTCGCTGTCCCTAACCGCTTTAGCTGCCGTCCCCTCGCATCACATGCCCGTGGGAAACGCCTTTCTTGTCATCAGCGCAAGTAATGCCGACACTACGCATCATTCTCTCCTCCGTCAATTTTCACCTTGCCCTCCCTGTAGCTCCCCTCCAATCTTCTTGTCCACCGCAAACGGCCCATCGACCACCCACATGCGAACCATCACCACGCCCCGTGCTCTGACACAATCTCTTTTCTTCCAACCTCCGTGCCCGCAGTAATCAACCTTTGATTTCCAAATTGTGAACCACTTTACGTCCCCACCTCTGGAAACTCTCCGCGTCCACGCCCACGTCCCTGTCATCACCCGTCCTGGCGGCTGCAAAACGCGGTGGCCGCGGTCGGGCCAGGTCCACCGGTCGCGGTCGCAACAGGACCGCCGCTGAGCCCGCCATTACAATCGATGATTCCGCCCCTTCATTTTCCTTTGCCTCCGCCGCAAGTACTAACCCGAACGAGGCGCGCCGCATAGAGCTTCTGCGTCGTCTCAATCAGATTACGCAGCAGAAACATCGGCTTGAGCGTCGTGTTTCCGGTGATTCCCAGGCTTTGCATCATGATATTCATGACCCCATCATTGCGCGAAAACGCTCTGAAGTCTCGGCGAACGATTCCGTGCCCCTTCGCAGCAAGCATCCCGCTACTAGATCCGGAGAGACCAGACATAGCAGGCGTCTCGCAGTGAATGGAGATAAAATCATCAATGGCTCTCGGAAGAAAGCTGCCCTCTCTCCAAAGAGGCGACGAGGTGAAACTGCCATCGATTCGAACAGCGGGGAGCTTAGAGCCACGCGAAGTAAAGAGAACTTTGCAGACCAGCCCTCGCACCCGATCGACCTTGACGGTGGCGTCCCGGTACCTAGGCGAAACGGCAGTTACCATCATTCACCGAATTTGAGTTCGCGAGGTCAAACTTTAAGACGAAGTCCAGATGCCATGAATCTAGATCTAGACGCGGTGGGTGACAACCCTAGTATCACCAAAATCGATCCAATGGTTGAGGATTCCAGGAACACGCGGACAGCCGGGAATTCGTTGATCACGCCCCCGGGGACACCAGCAGGCAGCGCGCGTGGCTCAGGGCGTGTAAGAACACCATCAGTGCTCTTGTCTTCGCATCCGGGCGAAAAAGTACCCTCATTACGGACAAATCCTGTAATCAAGAACAAGAAAGTATCCCACTGCTTGCGCATCGTGAAGGATATGCTTCGTTTGAAGGATGGATTCGGTTTTTCAAAACCTATTGACCAATTGTGGTCAGTAGACCAACTTCCAGGCTATTTTGAAATGATATCGAATCCCATGGATTTGGACACTATCAGGCGAAGACTAGAGGATGGGCACTACCTTTCATCTCCAGGAAAGGAAGAAGTGGAGGAAGTCTTATTCAACGCTGACGCATTCGGTTCTGATATGCGCCTGATCTTTAGCAACGCGAAAATATATAATAGAGCCGGTGATACTTTCTATGATGCAGCGACGCGACTGTCAGAGAAATTCGAGTCAAAGTTCTCGCAAATGCCGTCGGCTTCCGAGTCACCTGTGACGTCTTCGAAAAAGCCAAAGAAGCGGCGGAAGAACCAAACGACAACTGCAAATGAAGTTGAGAAGAGAACAGGCCTAGGAAAACGTCGGAAGACTGGTGGTGCTGGGAGCGATGCAGAAGGTAATGGCCCTCAAAAGCGACGGCCGGGAGGGAAGAATAAGGTTGCGACTCAGTCGGCTGCGAAGACGCGCGTAACGGGTGGCAATCGAGGCCATAAGAAGACTGTGAAGAGCGCTCAGGTTGTAGAGAGAAACGCAGACAGTATGAGTATCAAGGATATGGAGGAGAGATTGCTTGCTCTGAAGAGACAGAGAACGGTAACTGGGGCTGGTTCTCCGGCGTCTTCTCCTGCTGCTGGGGGAGCTTCGTACATGGCACAGGCAAAGGCGTTGTATCATATTGCGATGACTTTTGAGGAGAAAGTTCAACTGAGCCAGAACGTCGGAAAGTTGCCCCCCGAAAAGCTGCAGAAGCTTGTGAAGCTGGCGGCAAAGAATAATAGCTCATCAATGGAAGTTAATAATAAGGAGGAAATTGAATTGGATATTGAGTCGATGAACAACAAAACGTTGAGGGAGATGGAGGCATTTGTGAATCAAACGCTTTTCAGGAAAAAGGGCGGGGGTCTTGGAGGCGGTCCAAATACTGATGTCTTCCAAATGTCGAATGCCCAAGTTGTGTTAGAAATTGAAAAGCTGTCAGTAGCTCTTAGGAAACGAGCAAAGGCGCAGAACGGATCGGAGAGTAGTGTGGATGTCGGAGGAAAGAAACAGCGATCGTTTTACGATTCTGACTCTAGCTCAGATTCTGACGACTCGGACGGAAGCGACAGTTCTGATGATGGATCTAGTTCAGAAGATTCAGATTCATCCGCGGACGAATCGGACGCAGATATGATGCGGAAAAGAAGGGAACGGAACCTAGCCTACCAACAAGCAATGCAAGCAGCGGGTACACCACTTCCGAGTCCTCCGTATCAAAGCAGTGGTCAGACATAATTGCATCCGATCTTATTTGTTTCGAGGCTATCGACACCCGTATACTGTCGTCACGGATTGCAGAGCCACATCCAAGTTTATCTTTACACTCCATACATTAAAAGAGAATGGTGTCGATTTTTAACATGCATTGTCCCTTGCATCGTCCGCTTTGATTGTTGACAATGTCGGTTCACTCGTATGTACGCATGTACCAACCCGGAGATACAAAATCAATGTCTCTCCGAAAGAGGTAAGACCAACTGTGGCTTTTGGAATAGACCATTTGATTTTGTTGTCCGCATGTGTTAGGTTGAAACTGGCAGACCCACAGTACGGAACCCGCAACGTTTCAAGATGTCCTGATTTGACTGCCATCCCTTTTTGGGATTCACACTGGCCAACAACTAAAGTCACATATGAGTTCCAGGCAGAAACTTCCTCCTGCAGAGTGCGTCTCGCCAAAATGCCCAATGTCTGGTGATATGAGGTGCCGTCGTCCGGCTCATAGCCGATTACATTGACCAGCGGGTTGATACTGGCTATCGCTTGGCAAGCCTCTTCGTCATGAGCACAGAGAGGAGTACGCCTCGCTATGATCATGAAGAAAAGGCTCGCTCCGGAACATTACTCCGCGGAGAAAAACACCTTTCGAAAATATGAACAGATTATGGCTAAAGGCATCACAACCTTGATCTTGTCTGCAAACATCGCTGCATTGGAGAGCAGAAGACCACAGAGTATGACAATTTGTTTGCTGCAGGAAACTGCACGGCAACAATTGCTTACGCTTTTCCGTGGATCGTCAGGGGCGGGTCTTTTGGCCGAGGTGCTTTGTCACAATTCCACTCGTGACCACGCAACCGGTCTGCCCTCTCGCCGTGACGAACTATCGCAAGCCCTGATTCTTGCATGATCCCCCTCCTCCAAAGCATTTCCTTACCACACTTTTCACTTGATATGCAAACAGTACATCGTACTCAAGACTCGGACCACGGGGCGATTGATGGCCGCATCGCCCGGTACTGCCTGTTCCTGAAAACCCAATATTTCGGTAATGCACATGCTCGTGAGCTGAATGTCCGGGAAAGACGAGTTTTTAGACTTCGGCATTTTGGGTTATGACAGCTTAGCAGTCCGATGAGATATCTTTACTGATATCTTTACTCTCGACAACTCGCAGTTTCTTTTCTCCTCAGTACTGTCAAGCCACATGCAGTGACTCATGCCGCGCCTTTCCCGCAATGGCAGTACCATTCGTATGTCACCCCTCAAGGGTTTTATCCCCTGATTTACTTCATACCCTGTGCAGTGTACATTATACTGTAGGGCTGTTTGATCCTCCATCAGAAACGCCCCTAGACTCAAGAGCCAGAACCATGAAACAAAAGTGGTACCATGCACAAACACCCTTCATCAACGGGAATGGCGGGTTTGCAGATGCAAGCATCAGGTAATCTCGTTCCCGTTCTGTGTTCACAAATGGCCTCACATTTTCCCACTCCTCCCATTATTTACAGTACAGAGAAAACTCCGGATAGAGTGACCACCCAGGGTAGGCAACTTCTGAGGGCCTTTCTTAACAAGCGAAAAGTAGTGACGGTATCTGGAAAGTGATTTGTGCGGAGCTCTGTGGTTGGTTGATTACTCTAAGAATGTTAATAATAATCACGGCGGTCACGGCGGCCGGCGACCACTTTTCCATTCCCTCTGTTCTCTGGATTTTGGAGCAATTGGCAGTGTGCGGCATTTGTGGTGACGGTTGTGACGCCCGGAGCGAAGATATAGATAGCGTTGACGAAGTGTACGTCGTAATAGACGGTCGCTGGTTGGCTGCGGTGGGACAGTTGTCCTTCTGTGCTAAATTTAGAGTTTGGACCGCGCTTTAGTGTAGACTTCTAAATTCTGGACTGCAATCGGGATGTGGGTAGTTTGGAAACCCAATCGGGTTTAGAATTGGACCGCTCCCGGATAAAGGCAATCTTATATGTGCTTGCGGCACGCGGAGGCGGGAGAGACGTTACGAATGTAGTGTAGGGTTATCCGTTTTGTAAAGCGCTAGTAGAAGGAGCTGCTAATGGGGATCCCGCCCTTGCGATGATTGCAGGTAAATTACAACACCGTCACCTTTGTTCCTTCGGTGTTCTTCGATCTACTACCTACATTGCATGCAATCTAAAAGAACTAACTGAGTGACATTTGTCTCTAAGTGATTGTATCCTGCAGGAAATAGCTGTGGGGATATTGAATGTGGGCAGATGTGAATTGCATGGGGAAGAAGGGAGGTGAACGGACATGCAATATTTCACATGTTGCGGGATGGGGGATGTATGGCCCCTCAACTGGGGCGAGAAAGACGACGGGATTCATGAGATATTATTTATGCGAGTTGTTTAGTGTATTGTAGGAAGTTGGGAATGTTGTTCATAGTTTGCTAACTAACCAGATTCTGCTCCTACGTTTTTACATGTAAGTCATCTATGCGGCCCTCAGTTTTTCTATGTGGGGAACTGAACGGAAAGTTTCATGTAACTAGGCGTGCTGCGCAATTGATTGTTGAGCAACATATTAGTTTGCGGACGGGGTGATAGATGCTAGGAGGTTTCAATTGGTGATATAAAGGGGAAAAATAGCGTGAAGGACACTAACTACTGACTTCTTCTATCGCTATCTCTACTGTCCTCTCTATTGTCCTCTTTATGGATCGTCGCCGGTAGGAAGAACTGACTCCATTTGGCCCGGCATCCCACGTACCGAGTTCAATTGACTCGGTATCTGCTACGAGGCGCAGTACGCCTCCTCTAAGTGATCCTCAACCACGCCACCCACCTCTACAAGCACGAACGATGCTGGGTAGGTCTTTAAAAATATCAAAGCCTACTATTCACCTGCAACCGCTTCACGCATGCAAATTCCCCCTACGGGGGGATCTACCGAGATGGAGTCTCCCAGGAAGGTGGGATTGGAGGGGAGAGGAGGGTTGGAAAATGCTTGATTCCCCTTCGTAACGCCTTCCTGATTTATCCTCCCGGCTTCTTCCGAAGACGCGGTTGGTGATGCGTTCAGATGGCCCTGGACTCATTCCTGGAGGCGAAGATGGGCATAACGCGGGTTGGGGGCCAGAGAAACGAATATTTCACCGGAAACTGACTATTGACATTCTAAGAACGAAACTAACTTTCTAGATGTATGCAGGGAACGAAGCCAAGATATTCCGGGTTATAGGTCCAGTCTCACCCCGCCCATCTTGCATTACTGGTTGATACAAGCGCAACAGCCGCCGCCGCATTGACCGCCGCCGTGGACGCCGCCCGTGAATTGGATGGTGGAGGGATGCATGTTGACATGGGCGGGGAAGATTCAGGAGCGGATTCTGTAGATGAAGAAGCACCCATGAGAGGAAGACGGCGGGAGCTATTCAAGGATATGTACTTCTCATATTTGATGGGTTTGACTGTGAAGGAGCTACTTAAGATAGTTAAGAAGAGTATGGCGGAGAAACGAAGGGGTTCAAAGCCGGAAATGGACGCTCGAGTGTATCTTTATTATCAGCCTGGTGAGTAGGTGAACGGAGAAGGTGATAATTGGCTGGCGAAACAAGTGGTTGAAACCAGTATTTTCGTGCCTGTTGCGACAGTTGAAAAGAGGAATTCGTTTGTGTGGAGGGACGCACCGTCTCGCAGTGAGTTGATGCGGGTTGACGACCCTGCGTCTACCGCCAGCTCACTTACCACGCATGTCCCCGACGCGCCTCCCTGTACTCTTTCCGAATGGGTCGGCGTGTTAGTTACCCTCCGCGATGAAGCCACAGTTCAGGAAAGTCTCCTACAGGCGGGTCAGGAGATGAACCCCGAGCAAAATGACCGCCGCATGTCCAGGGACCTATTACGGACAACAATCGTCGCTGATGTGTTCAACGCCGAAAGTTACAAGCCAAAGTTAGATATGTGCGGGATTGTGGAGGGTGTGAATGCGGCGGAGCCTCCTCCTTGTTACAGGGATGGGCTATGTCTAAAGGATTGGTTCACAAAGTCCCGGGGGGCCTTTTCACGCGCTATGGATCGGTGGTCCAGGTCTGGGCAAAATGACCCAGACAGATTCAAGGAGTTTCTGACCAAAGTGAGGAGGGAGGGCAGCAATGAGGTGAACATTAAAGGAAAAAGGCTATTAATAATGTTCTTTTGTTTCGGGTGTGGTACACCGCATGAGGATACCACACTCATGCAGTTCACCAGGAGGCAAATAGGTGGAAGAAGTGGCGCAGGGTACGAGGCTGGTAGGTTGAATGTTGATGGTGGTAATCCGGTAAGGAATTTTCGCAGGCAAAGTGGGAACGGGAAGAATTCTGTGCCCGACGAACAGTTCGAAGCGATGTTGGGAGTGGTTGGTGGTATGGTCGAGGTGAAGAGCAAGAAGCAAAAGAGAGCCGAGGCAAGCATCGCGGACCTCCTGGACGAAAATACAGAATGACAGAGGATAGAAAAGGCCACAAAGAAGATGGACAGGCAGATTTCTTTTAAGAGAATGATGGAGGCAGAGGCGGACTTCGCGGGGGCCAGTAAGTTGGAAGCCAAGATAAAGGCGTTACGGGATGCGGAGATGGAGAAGCTGCTGGGGAACGAAAATGCGCCGAAGATGCGATAATGGCGGATTCCCCTAGAACTGCAGGCACCCCTATCATGCTAGAGTTAACTCCAGTTGATAATTAGAGATTAATTGTAGCACATGGGAGTGATAAAGGTCAGTTATCACGACGAGATTATCTACGTATATTCCTTCTACGGCGCATATAGCACAGTGATCGAAGTTCACATTAACTGTCACTCATCGGCGATTGTGGATTTGAAGCTTCGAGCTTCATCAGACTACTTGCATACTTAGCAGTGTATTCGAGGGGAAATACTCCTTAAGAGATCACCTGCCTTCCATCTGCCTGCCGTCTCCCGGTCTTCCGCCAGCGGTTCGTAGACATCGCCGCTATCTCCCCCACCTCAAAACGGCAAACGCCGCGTCTCCCCAAACCCCCTGCCCATCCCCACCCCCTAACAATATCCCATCAATCCCCCGCAAATTATCCTTGCGCCCAGCCTAAATTCCCCTCACAACCCCTCTACCCCGATACCCGCACTACTCCCGGCCGCCGCAGCTGAGATTCTGAATCTGCTTGTAGCTTCTACCACTACTCCAGCCTCCCTCCCCGCGGATGCTCGATGTCCGTCTTTCTTTCACTTATGTTATGTTATATTATGATGGGAAGAAGTTCAAGCCGCTTGATCTTCTCCAGAAGAATACGCGTGCCATTCGTCGCATATTAAACAAGGAGCAGATTAACAAGAAGACTCTTCGGTAGATGAAGCAGGCAAAGGCATTCCCCATGCACCAGTATGCTGTCAAGGCATTGATTTCTCAGATTTTTATGTGTGTGATACATTTTGCGTCGGCAGAACTAATTGCGTCTTGTTGGATTTCACGTATTCTTGGACAATGCGATTAATTTGACGCTCAAGTGCGTTTTGATATGAAATCACAGGTGTTTAGAAGCGATTTGGGATGTTTACGTTTGCAAAGATAGCCGCAATCGATTTTGGCATGGTATGCAGTCAATGTAAATCAGCCGCGTTAGTACATTGCGATCCGTGATGTTAGTATAGAATATTCGATAGGGAATGCCGCAGAAGGCCTACCTCTAGATCTTTATTGTTTCTTGAGGCTATGATGTCATGCTGCCTAGTATATCCCCCCGCCTATGAAAACACTTCGTCAGGTTTGCAGAATGAAAACTGTACGTTGTTCACGGAGAGCTCATCTTCCCCTACATGTTTCGGACTGTAAAAGGCAGTATTAGGGATACTTGGGAACGAACGCAGCCCCAGGTTTCTAGAAATATTGTAGTCAGCCCTGTCCTCAGTTGCAGGGTTAATATTTGCATGTAACGCCTTTATCATTTAATTACCTAACAGAAGCAGGAAAACCAGCCACACCCTTCCCTGGATTATCCTCTGGACCCCTAGTGCAAATGTAGAATGCCCCCTGTGCTGCCAGAGGAGACATTCCGGCATTTCGTAAGGAATCCATGAGAAGGTCCCTCTTTCTCTTTTATTCTAAACAAAGATAGGTGTAGTGATTATTCTCTCCTTTGTAGGGCTCCTCTGATACAGGAAGAGAGTCTGCAATGTCAATTTGTGAGGGCTTAGTCAAGGAGAACGATTTCCCGGCACTTTAAACGCTCAACGTCCTTTCAAAAGCTGTTGGAGACACAGAGGCAAATGGGATGTGCTCTCCGTGAAACATGAGATGTTCGTATAACTCATCTGAGAGCTCCACGGTGCTTTCTTCTTGGAATACAATAGGCTGAACTGTCGGGAAACGAGATGTCCCGACAATATGGTACAGTTCGCTACTTCAGTGACAGAAGCGGAATCTAGAGTAGAACATTAAGTAGTCTCCAAGTATGTTTAGCTCTCATAGATGAAGATACAAACAGAACAAAATTTTCGGCTTACTCTCATATAAGTATATGTATTGGAAGGACTTCCCGTTCCTTTTTACTAATGCCATGGACAGGCATGCGGATCGCAGAGCTTTCTCTTCACAGCAATTCTATTCAAATCTCTTCTGTGCATAATTGCATATATGTACTGGAATGTGTTTGGATATGTAGGGCATGACAGGAGCAATTTCCGTCGCCAGCAAACCCCCAGCACCTACTAGACACTGCGGCTTTGAAGGATGGTTAGCTCTTCCAGTTCCACCGACAGCTATCTACGCCATCCTCCAAAAAATCATCTTCCGCTGGGGCACGTCTCGAATACCCTCAAAAACACCCTCCCTCCATTTCATCATAGGGCCATTCACCGCTCACGCTCCTCGACCACATGAGATAAGCTACTGTTCCCATCCAACAATCTCTACTTCCGTTCCACACAACCTCCACCCGGACTAATGTCTTCCCCCTCCACTCCTCTACCTCTCCAGCACCCCAAATCGCAGAAACTTGCACGCCCCCTCC
>JAUBNZ010000893.1:0-13849 GCA_032355485.1 Bonnemaisonia californica
GATGGCGGTATGAGGGCAGGTAGCGGTATGAGGGCAGGTAGCGGTATGAGGGCAGGTGGCAGTGTGCAGCTGGTAGGCGCACAGTGGGCACAGGGGTAGCATAGGGTATCTATTTAAATTAGGTTGCTCGTATCTAGGGCAGCTTACGGGGGCGTCTGCGGCACCAGCGTGGTGCCGGGAGCACTATGCCTCTGTGCCTGTGGGCGAATGCTTTGCGACGCGGCCCGGCGCGTGCGCATGAAACTGCCACTTTGGACGCCACAGCTCTATCCAACCCTATTCCCCTCTGTATTGCTTCCCTTTGCAAGCCGCCTACACTTGTGCCGCTTCCCCTGCCCCACGTCGCAGCCACCTACCGCCCCCTATCGCCGCCTACCGCCGCCTACCGCCGCCTACCGCCGTACTGCTCGACGCGTACCCGCTAACATGCCCATTATGCGCCTATTTCCCTATATGACCCTATATGCTCCGCTCTGCCATGTGCAACTATTCTGTCCACACTGTATCTGTACAGTACCACACTACAGTACGAGCAGTATCTACGCCCCCCAAAACGGCACATCCAGCCCCCCCCACACCAATTCCTACCCTCCCTGCACAACAAATCTATCATACTTTACACCAACTTAATGCACACTCATACACACTCATACACACTCATACACACTCATACACACTCACGCGCTCTCATAACACTGGTACACACAGTTACATATATACGCAGAGCGGCGGCACCGTGGGCAGCGGCAGCCAGTGGGACCTCCCAGTGCTGCCGCCAGGCAGGCTCTGTGGACCACAGGGCCTTCAACCGGACCGGGCGGAACGCGCAACGCCAGTGGCGCCCCAGGCCGGCCATGCGTCCGTCATGGATCGCACGCTGCGCAGCGCAGCGCTGGCCCGCAGGTCTGCTGGCCCGCAGGTCTGCTGGGCTGCGGGCCTGCGTCTGCGGGCCTGCGTCTGCGGGTCCGCGCATGGCCCGGTGCGTCCTCGCTGCCTTCCGTTCGGGTAACATTAATGTAGCAGTGCAGAGGCAGTGTTTGATGCAATTGGCGTCGCTGTGCCTGGCGTGGTCATACCATCTGTCATACGTCTGGGTGAACTGGGTCGCAGAGCACAACGCTGGACTAGGGAGAGGGACTGCTGCAAAATAATGGAATGGACCTTGCGAGAGTAGAAGCGGGCCGGTTAGATGGTCAGGACCTCTGTGCATTTGCATTCTGTGTATGGATGGACTTGATTTTCTTCTTTTCATGCAAGATGGTTGAGCAGAATATTTCAATATTATTGATTTAAGGGCCTCATCTACCCAGGTACACTACTGTTTACAGTTGTTATTATTGGTTCTCGTTGTTGTTTTCTCTCCCTGCTGCAAGCAGTCCAATGTCATCGGGCCCACAGTGGTCCCGTGACATCGCCCCTAGACTTTCTCCGAAACAGTCGCAGAAACATGCACAAATACGCAACACCGCACGCGCCCACCCCCATGCACATACCCCGCCACATAAATATCCACCCGCACTACCAAGTGGGACCCACTGTCCATACCTTCAACCAGGTTTCACCGCTGCAAAACGGCCCCCATCCCAAAACGGCAGCAGTACGTCCGGAGATATGTGTCTGCAGGCCCGATTAAATTAATATAAACGAAAAGTAACATATAGCCTCAAGACATGAAAATTCGCATCAAAATGCATCCCCGAAAATCCACGCAGAAGTGATGTCATTTTGTCAACAATGTCATGCTGCAACCGCGCATCGCATCGCCTCCAATCCAACCCGCCAACGGTATCATACCGCCAGAGCAGCCAATGGCGCCGAAGTCAGAGCTGCCTGCCGTCAGCAGCAACGCAGCGCACCAGGCGAGTGCAGGAGCTCGCGCGACGGTGAAACTGGAGGCGCGTCGGAATACATGGGCCCAGGGCCAGCGGACCAATGAGCCGTGCGCAACTGATGCACTGAAGCATCCAAAAACAGCGCCCGTTCCACCCGCCCGTGAATTCAGGGGCGTACCACGGTGCATGCCCCGTTTCATACCCCGCCTCGCCTGCATAGAAACTAAACTTTTAAATTATAGTTTATTCTCTGCAAGCTGCAACCGCTGCAAACCGCTGCAAACCGCCTGATCCCTGCTCGGTCCGAGTCCAGGTTTCTCAATGCATCTGCACAGTGCAATGTTTGATACGTTGCCGCACAGGCGCGATAACCAGTGTGCACTTGTGTTCAACTCATGATAACGGTCCAGCCAGGGGCAATAATCCACACAGCCCGTTCCATGTGGAAGGAAGGACGGAAATTTACAAAACGAAACTCGAAACTCGAATCTTTCGTTGAGCTCCCGCCCATTTTGCCCGCCTAGTCGACATCAACCTGCTCTCAGTTGCATTCCCCGCTCCGGTCCCACTACCTCAGGCACCACCTGAGCTCTGGTCCATGGTCCACGGTCCGCGGTCTGCGGTCTGCGGTCTGCGGTCCGCGGTCCGCGGTCCGCGGTCCGCGGTCTGCGGTCCGCGGTCGGATGCGAAAGAACAGAACGGACCGCGATTAACAAAACAAGCACAGTGTTACTCTGCAGGCCGCAGCGCCTTAACGTAGCCTTCATCTCAGTCATACATGGTATGATACAAAGAGGCAGCGCCCCCGGCAGCGCCCCCGGCAGCGCCCCAGGCAGCGCCCCAGGCAGCGCCCCAGGCAGCGCCCCAGGCAGCGGCCCCAGCAGCGCGCGTATGAAAGAAACGGCGGCATTGCCGGCCCACCCTGCCGAATGCAGTTTTCGCATTTGGCCCGTTGAAAGCGGGCAGGCAGCATTCGGGCGGAGAGATCGAGAAGCGCGCGGTCGGAAGCCGGACCGCCCGTCCTGGTTGGAAAACGGCCTGTGGGCAGAAATGCTTGTGCAAGGGGGGCGCTAGTGCAGCACATGCTGTCCGTGGGGTGTGCACCAATGCGGATGCGCCAAGTCGTGCCTGGACGGCCATTGGCTTGGAGCATGTCTTTATTTGATTGCCGCGCTTCAAGGCTGGCTGTTGCTTTTGTATCTGACGCACTTCTGACGTGGCCCTTCCGTGGCCCTTCCGAGGCGCTGCCTGTAATATATGTGCCTGGTTGAAAAGGAAGTGGCACACATCTACTAGATGCAGTGTACGGCGCACACAGCACGCCCAATGAATGGCCGGTGGCCGCTTGTACTGCACCTTTGCTTTACTGTCTTTTTGCACATCGTGTGTGCATGTGGATGAGACCGCAACAGCATCATGCTAAAGAAATGATTTCTTCTTCTACTGCACATCCTTCTGCACCTCCTTTGCTTTCTACCTAGGCTATGCATAAATAGCCAAAACCGGTGCAAGGCAGAAAACTGTTTGCAGCGCAGATTCTGCAAGGCAGAAACTCTTTCTGGCACATGGTCACCGCCAATTTGCCTATACATCAACTTACGAACCCTCCACGTAATCTAGATCTGAGAACAAACAGCACATCCCGATCATGAGTACACACATTACAGTGGTGACACAAAATCAAAGCAGCGCACAGAGTACAGTACATTCCACCAAAAATTACCGTAATTTAAGCATCACGTAAACAAAACACAACTACAGCATGTATCTATTGCCTCATCACAAGTTACATGAGGTGGCTTGCTCTAGATGCTCGCGTCAACAATCACAGAAATCGCCAGCACCATCACGCAACCAATAGCCGCCGCCATCCAGATAGCCAGCCAGCAAGTCTCGACGAAAACTTCCCCACCCCTGCAGTCCCCGCCAGCAGACAAAGTCGCCAGCCGCCTTCGACGTGTGAACGGCGCCCCCGCCCCGCCCCCTCGGGCCGCACCTACCTCCGTAAACCTTTACGTAGTATGTACCGCAATGAACGGCTTGTACGCAGAAGCATATCAGTTTGGTATTAGGTTACATGCCGTTTGAATAGTTCCAAATTCAATAGCCTCCCCTCTCTTTCAAATCTCTTTACCATTACAAACGGCGCCGCGCAACTGCTTCAACCTTATCAGAACACCCTTCACGTGCGCCTGCTCTGTTGACGGTACGGCCGGCTGACGTTACCGCGCCGTTACAGTTGTCGTTGAGTAACCATGATACGATACGATACGATACTAGACCCTTGAGCTTGGCTGCATTCCAACCCCATCCACGCTGTGGACGCGTCTCATGTTTCCGATCATCAATATGCACTGTAATATGTCTGTCGTCATCGCGTCCCCAGCTGCTGTTGTGTGCTGCATCACATCACATCACATCTTCGTCCTTTACCTTATGCTTCCGCCTATCTTCGCACCATATCAACTCCCGCCACTCTCATAACAGCCACTGTACAGTCTCTAATCGGCGTACGTGCACCACTATCTGACCATTCTCTACCGCCGCTACACTTCCGTACACGGTGCGAAGCCTAATGCCATCCTCAGCGGGATGCCGTAGCAAACGCGTATCCCTATCAAAACTCCCTTCCATCCTTCCCGCTGCTTCCATGCTGCATACAGTTCTCTCGGTGTCACCTCTCCCGCCTCGCCGAGAAGGCGGCAGAGGTGGCATCGGTACCTCTGGCGCAAGGCTGCTGCTGTGTCATTCTGCACATCTGCATGGTCTCGAGTTGCCTATTTCAGCTTTTTCTGCTGCATATGCAGGCGCACCTCGATGCAGTTTCTTGGAGCCTGCAAAACCATTATGCTTTGGCTGGTAGAACGTAAGATCCGCGGTTTATTGTATCCACACAATGTATTTCCTTCCTATCGCAATTACCTCATTACGCCTCTCAATGTAGTCGTGGTTGTCAATTGGTTACACAAGCTGCGCCCGCGCGCAGATTTTGTCCCTTTGTTTCTGAAATACGTGTGCTCTGTGGAAATAGTGAAGTTATCTGAACTGTTGTCTCCGCACAGACTCTGTACGGGGACAATAGTTGAGGTATTAGTCTCAGCAAAGCTCCATCACTTCCTTGAAATTCCATGACGTATGGCGTAAGTCACAGGCTCATTCTACCATATGTTATTCACTCCCTATGAAGTAGAAGCGACTGGTATTCCACCGTCTCCAGTCACCCCTGACGCTCAATTCAAGCCATAATGCTACCGAGTACGGGTACAGGCTCGTCTAGAACGTGTATGATGTGCCCAAAAACAGATACGTTGAGGGAAACAACGGTCTGTAAGTATGTTTGTGAACCTTCCCAGTGACATTCGCATACTCATACAGGACATCTGTCGATTCTATTGAGACTCGTTTCCGACCCCCTTCATTTCTTAGCATAGCACCCGCCTCAACTCATCGACTCTGTGCATATGGAGCATAGGGAGTCTGAAAGGCACATATCACGGACACGCGTTGCTTCCAGAGCTTGGATTTATATTGAACGCCGAGAGACTAATTTAACACGTCCTCCGCTTTTTGCATCAACTGGTGCATGTAAATGAGGCTTCAGATAAATATGAAACAATTCTTGTCTATACTTCCTGGTAGGATCGTGTTTATTATCGTGGCATGCAAGGCTGTATTGCTTGAGATCGGGCTCTCAGCTGCATATCGCACCATAACGATGTAAACATGCTCACTGAGAATCGCACATCGCGTTCTTGGAATGGAACCTAAAAGATAGATAACTATGGTGCGTACGGACTCCGTACGAACCATAGTTAACTCAGTACAACGGAGACATCGGGCGAGAATGGGACAGCAAGCACTGTGTTATCTACGGGGAGCAAGTGTTGAAGTAGAGGAAGACTAACAAAATTAGTAGGTTTTCTGCATCGGTATGATTGTGCTGTTCGCATTTTCCCTCCTCTCTCTACAGTATCTACTATACGTCTACTATGAATTGTGACTTTGCAGGCGCGGTTGCCGTTGTCCTCAACCGTGGAGGTAGGCAATCTCAAATGGGTCTCAAAGGAGATACAGTCTGAGCAATTGTAGAGATATAGGTCATTTGAGCTCGTAGCTCTAGCATTTTTTTTCTCCAACTATATCCAAGCCAACGAAAACGACCGCACCAAGGGAAAAGATGATAATACGAAGATGAGAGGCAGAATGATGACGCGGCACCTGAGGCACCGCCTCATCTCCTGCCCCTCATCTTCGTCTTTTCCCATCGCCAGAGAGCTTCTGCCTACTCAGTTTCATATCTTCCCTGGCTCGATCCGCGAGTTACCCTTCGGTCCTCACAGGTCATGGTTCTCCACAATCGTGCGAGAGGCAATCGTACTGTGGCAGTGGCGACAGGACATATTTCTAATTGAGTCGCTCTTCAGCACTATCGACTGGATCCTATTCGCCCTCTCGCAAATTCCTTCGGTTCGTCTTGATATTACATCTTGATGCGTTCCTGGTCTCCCCGCAGCCGCAATCACTGCGTCCGATTGCCGTTGCTTTGATGATAGGGGAGAAGAAAGGAGGTGGCATTGAATCCAAAAAGCTTCGGCAACGGAGCTGCGCAGCTCTGGGGATATCTTACATCGATACATGTCCATGATGTTGTCAGTGTAATGCGTTTGGCGGCTCTGTCCCACGCTGGGTAAGAATATTCACCCAGTCGGATTGATATCGCATTGAAATACATCTGTCATTTTGGGAGAGTTTGCCACTGACTGACGGGATATGTACCCGTTCTGGCTGGTTGGCTACCGTCGAGCTCCGGTTTGACTTGGTCGTTTATTGATGCATGCTGCATTATCCGGCATCGGCCTCATCGCATTGCATGGGCGTAAATTATTCAGGGTATCTACCTCTTTACGTCAGGCAAGAAGACTTCTGTGATGCCGCACCCGTGTTCTAAGCTTGGGCCACATATACATGAAAGTATTCCCGCAGCACCAATTTTAAAGAAATGATTTCAATAATCAACCTTATTTCCAAAATATTTAATATGCTTCTCATCCTTCCCATGATTTTGCCAATTCTTGTCAACCAAAGCAATCGCTCCTGCCATCGTATCCCAACCATCCTCTCTCATCGCTTCTATTCCCGGAGACCACGCATCGTCTCAGATCCCAATAGAGCTGCACAGATCATGACGCTCGAAGAGTCAGAGAAGGGTGTAATCCAGCATGTAGCCGACGGTGCAATCCCGGGTGCATTCATGGGCACTCTCATAGGCTCGGGCCGAGCGTACATCCATTCTCGATCACTGGCGGACAGCAGTGCTGCTGCAATTGCAGCAGCCATGAATTCGAAGAATCCCCCCACAAAAGCTGCTCTTCATGCCTTGCGGCCGCAGGTAAGCAAGCTGCCCACTTCTTAGCCACTGCGCCGACGAATGCACCCCGTTTCACAAATTATGCATTAGTTGCGTCATGCCCGAATTCCTATTCGTACACTACCCCTACGAAATCCTCTATTGGAGCTCGGTCACGACTCTAACGATACTTCAATTGCAATCACGTCTGTATAAAAGCCGCTCCCAGCGTTGTTTACTACTATTGCGGCCTACTCGGCTATGACAGGAATATTCACGGGAGTTTCAGCTGTAGCGCATAATGTACGCAGGAAGGATGACGTCTGGAATAAGACGATTGGAGGCCTTGTGGCCGGATCGCTGGCGGGACTACGAAATGGATCACTGTACACGAGCGCAGGCGCGTCTGCCGCGCTGGGTGCCTCAATGCTCTTCCTTGGATTGGCAGGTGGCACTCTTGGATCAGTAGGCGATGTGGCAGTTGAACGGCGTAAGGAGATTTATCGGTCATAAATGATTGTGATAACGATGTATGGAGCTCGTTTAGAAGCCGTAGAGTAATGCTAGTATGCAGACTCAATGCAGGAAAGCAAAGAACCGCGTAGTTTCGAGCAGTGTGCGTTAGCTTGTGTCAATGTTCCGAAGGGCACGCCGATGCGGTACGCCGATGCGGTACGCCGATGCCAAACAAGGACACTCATATGTTACTGTAGGCTGCACGAAAGATCAGATATTGCAGGACTTGAAAGCACTCGAGGCAACTCTTAGTTTGGTATGGAAGCCATTCCGAAGGCCAGAATTTTTCTTGTAATGTCGGTATTTCGCTTTCGTCAACCAGGTCAGGTCAAATAACGTTTAAAGAACGATACCCCTCGGGGAAGAGTTCACAGTTGCGCAGCGAACAGAGCTATAACAGCTCCGCACGTAAAACAACTACGCAAGTAAAACGACTACGCAGAGAGATATATGATGGGAACTGAGTCAGATTACACATGCGGGAAGCAGAGAGCAGATGAAGATGCTCTTATTCCACAGCTATATAAGTTATTACAGTACACGGGCTGCACTTTATTCTACATAAAGCCAAGACAAAACGCATTAGCGAAATCCTTACTCCTTGCACACAGCAGACAGAGATTTGAAAGCGCGTTCCCATCATAAGGGATGGGATAAATACCTGCAAAACCACGCTCCTAGATACGTCTACCTACAATCCCATGGCCTCAATCCCGGGGTGACCTCGAAGTAGCACTCAACCCTTGAGCGACTACATCGCATACATTCTTCTTAGAATCCCATTCCTCCCCCCATTCCACCTCCCATACCGCCCATGCCACCACCAGCCGCTGCGGCCATTGCAGCCATTTCTGCAGATTCGTCCTTTTGGTTGTCAACAACCATGCATTCAGTAGTCGCCATCAGCCCCGCAACGGACGCTGCTTGCTCAAGTGCTGTACGTTGTACCTTCGTCGGATCGATGATACCTGCCGCCACAAGATCGGTGTACTCACCCGTTTGAGCGTTGAACCCAAGCGGTGTATCTCCTTTATGCGACATGAGCTTCTCCACAACAACGGAACCTTCATCACCAGCATTACGGGCAATGGAAAAGCATGGTACTCTCAATGCCTTGCGGACAATGTCGATACCAACATTTTGATCAAAGTTATCCCCCTTCTGGTTCTCCAAGGCGTCCCGAGAGGCAAGGAGCAACGCCGTTCCACCCCCAGGCACGATCCCTTCTTCGACAGCTGCTCGGGTAGCGTTGAGCGCATCTGTGAATCTGTCCTTCCTCTCCGAGACTTCCACTTCACTTACACCGCCGACCTTGATCACTGCAACCCCACCACTGAGCTTGGCCAGGCGCTCGTGAACCTTTTCCTTATCGTACTCACTGGTGGCTCCCTCAATCGCATCACGCAGCATTTCACACCGATCCTCCACGTCTTTCTTGTCACCACCGCCATCCAACATAATAGTGTCATCCTTGGTGATGGTGATCTTTTTAGCCGTGCCAAGCTGCTCCAATGACATATCTTCAAGTTTCATGTCCAGGTCAGTGCTCACGAGTTGCGCACCAGTCGTAACTGCGATATCTTCAAGGTTGGCCTTGCGGCGATCTCCGAATCCTGGGGCTTTCACGGCACAAACCTTGATGCCAAGACGAAGCTTATTGACAACAAGGGTCGCAAGGGCTTCGCTCTCGACATCCTCAGCAATAATAAGCAGAGGGCGCTGGGACTTCATCACACCCTCCAGAATTGGCAGAATGGAGGCAACAGTGGAAACCTTCTTCTCAACAACGAGAACATAGGCATTTTCAAACTCGACCTTCTGAGACTTGGCATCAGTGACAAAATATGGCGAGATATATCCACGATCAAACTTCATACCCTCCACAATGTCCAGTTCGTCAGAAACTGTCTTGCCATCTGAAACGGTAATAGTTCCTTCACGGCCAACTTTCTCCATTGCTTCGGCAATTAGATGGCCAACACGGGCATCTCCGTTGGCAGAGATTGTTGCAACCTGTAATCACATATCGGGTACGTATAAGATCAAGGTACCGAGTTAGTATAGGATTTCATCGATATATCGAAAATTTCCAGTGACAGGGAGCAGCATGACTGTGATCAGAGTAACTATGACTGTATAGATGTTTCGTCTTGAAGGCGAAACGACCCACCAAATCGGCGAGCCGTACGATCGCATCAGAAATTAAAACGTTACATCATCACATGACAGATATGCGCTATGAAATTTGATCAAAGGAAAAAATTCCACAACTTACCGAACTGATCTCCTCTTTGGTGCTAATTGCCTGAGTCATCTCCTTGAGCTCCACGAGCACCTTCTCGACAGCCAGATCGATGCCCCTCTTAAGATCCATCGGGTTCATACCAGCTGCGACAGCCTTGATTCCTTCAGAATAAATGGCTCTTGTGAGAACGGTGGCAGTAGTGGTACCATCCCCAGCAATGTTATTCGTATCATTGGCGACAGATCTAACAAGCTGAGCGCCCAGGTTCATGTGCTTGTCCTTGAATTCAATGTTCTTGGCAACAGTGACGCCATCCTTCGTGATCTGAGGGGCACCAAAACTCTTCTCGATGACGACATTGCGGCCCTTGGGTCCAAGAGTGACTTCCACAGCATCAGCAAGTGAATCGACACCTCGGGCCATCAAATTGCGCGCCTCGGTTGAGAAGCGAAGGTCCTTGCCGGTGGCAAGGCCACGGGCCTGCACACGGCCGGCCGCAGCGCGGCCAGCTGTTGCACGAGCTGCTCTGAACAGGACTGGGAGCATGTTGTCAGTAGGCGGCGATCGAATGGAAAGGGATGGCGGGCTGGATCAAGGTCAGTTATATGGCGCGTCGGTGAGATTTGGATTGGTGAGATGCAGTGGGAGAGCGACGCTAGTGTCCAAAATTGGGCTGTATAGGCTGTTCCTCGCCGGCGTCCATGGGAGAAAGGAAGATGGATTCTATTGGGTAAAACAGAGCCCGGATGCCTTAACTTGATCCTGTGAATGGATTCGTCCAGAAGAAGCATCACGATTAGCAACTTGGAAAATTCATGGGAAAATACGTTTTGTATCGCATATCGACAATGTTTACATACCGTGCACTACTGTAATAATTGCTTTACAGTACACGTGTATGTCATCATCATCAGCCAGCTGGCTAGATACCAATTTGCACTCATTTACAAATTGGATTTCCAATTGGTTTGAATTTTAATTGATAGGGATTATGCACCCTTGTGATGTCAACAATGTTGTCGTGTCAGGCAAGCCATGGCTTCATTCCACGTAGGCTACCGTGATGCTGGCAGCAATGACGGCGTGACACACATCTTGTGAGCATCGATCCATTTCTGTTTCCATATTCAAGTGTTCCTTGGGGTGAAGAAGATGTCGCCACTACCGAGATTAGCCATGTTGACGTAATGGCTCTTGCAATCAACGCCGGCAAAATTTATATCGTAGAGATGGCCGACTCCGAAGCACGAGTTTTCCCTGCTTTCCCCGTCTAGGTGCCTGTGGGATCCCGGGCATTCAACGCGCGAATAGTTGGCGTCGTCCCGGAATAGAAATGAGCTTTTCGATGGCGGATGGTGTCGCGCCAATCAACGAGATTGAACGTTTCCCATACAACGCTGGACAAGCTAGTGTAGCGTACCGTAGATACCGCCCAGTTCTACAGGTATAAATGTGCTTGAGGAATGGGTACGTTTATATTTGCGTAGGGCCGCACATGCCTTCATGGTTCACGGCTGGTGTACACGAATTGAAAACTGTCTCATGTCAAGAACCTACACAGAAGGCAATTAAAAGTTACGACAGGAACATGTGCAGCGAACACCATCATTCCCACCGACATTCTATAAACCGCCTAGCGCTGTGACATTCTATCTCAGAACGCAGCGATCCGCTGCTGAGCATTTTCTGCAGCATACATTAGGCGGCCTCACTCCTCCGGCAGTAACGAAGCGGCCGAAGGCTGGATACGACAGCGGTCCCTGAGACAATTCTCGGCATCCTTCCGACAGGTGGTATGCTCAAAGCAGTGCAAAACATCGCGCAGGGTCCTCTGCGCGACACAATCATCATACGGCGGGTGGGATCTACATCTCGCGCGGTTGCAGTCCCTGAGGCAGGTAGAAACGTGAGGGCCCTGGAAGTATCTGGCACATTTCATGTGGCAGTCTTCACGCCCAGTGACGTCCTGCTGGCAAGCTTTCAAAAGGGGCATACAAGCGGCGCGGGCCTCTCGGCCGCGAGCGGCGTCCCTGCGCGGTGTGAGATGGTGCGTGCGGGAGCGGCGGTGGGGCGGAGGGAGTAACGTACCTGCAGGGGCCGGATAGGGCGCGTGGGACGAGGTCTTGGCATTTTGTGCGCATGCAGACGTGGCCTGCCGCCGAGCCGAGCGATTCGCCGACGGTGCGTTTGACGGCGTTGGTGAGATCGGGGTCTGGCATTGCGGCTGGGGGATGGTGGCGGTGGGGTGGTGATTGGGAATTCTAAATATAACCGAGGGCGGTTTTATATTTTAGGTGCCAGTTTTAAACGTGGATGGGTTGCGTTACGTCAGTTGTATGTAGTGTACCCTTTGGTACCCTACATGTTAGACTGTGTACTAAATTAATTTAGATGCGTACACTACTGTTGTACCCTTCATGGTACCGAAGGGCACTGTAACTACGCTTGTAGCCATGGTTAAGCATGAAGTAACTATCCGAAAACGAAGGGCGTCAATGCCAGCAAACGGCAAGGCGACGCAAGCGTATATGTAATGTGAAGTATGTATGTACAAATGGGTGGGACGCTGCATAAGGCGCGGGCATCATCATGCAGGCACATTATGTAGGACGAAGAGGTACATGTAATTCCCATGTACAATTGCATACGGGAGATGGCGCATGCGGTATCACTTCAGCTATCTCACGTCAGTAGCGACGTTGCGCTGCACAAAATTACGCAGTGGCTCATGCATGCCTCGCGTCGGCTCCCGCAGGTGGCGCCTGCATGCATCGGCAAGCGGTGGCGCATGCATAATTTACGTCCGCGCCCGCGGGTCGGGCATGCAAGCGGCGGCGGTTGTCGCAATGCCGCACGGGCAGAAAGCCACAGTAGTCAGCTGTACACAGCATGACGCTGCCATCCGCCTCGGTAGCGTGGGGGAAAGTAGCTGCAAGCGGCGGCGGCGGCGGGGAGGCGGCACTCCTTCGCGGCTCCTCGGTGGTCCGGGTGGAAGAGGTGCGGCTGCTGGCGATGGTGGCAGTAAGGAGAGGCGCGTGCGGGGCGCCAATTGGCGGGTGGCAAGTGGCGAGGAAGCCGGTATGATACGTAGCGCGATACGTCACGGGCGGGAGGGAGGTGGCGCCTTGGTCAGTCAGTAGTTGCGGCGTTACGTATGGCTGTCAGCCTGTTGAAGGTACAGTGTGTGTGTGCTGTGGCGCGTAATAACATGTGTCACATCTAAAAATGGGAGTATCTATGGGCTTGTTGCGTGGCTGCAGCTGATGCTCGGAGGCGCCTGCGGCTGCCTCTGAGCCTTCCGCTTTGTGGCGTCAAGGCGTCAACGGTGCTGGTCACTGGCTGCTGCTTCGTGTGGGCTCTGGCGCTGGGTACTCTGGAGCTGCCGTCAGCTTGATGTGCGGTTCCTGAATGTTACATACGGCGCTGGCCATTACTGTATGTATCTACTGTACTGTAGCTGTATGCGCTTCAGAGTGTGCATGATGCTGCTGCTGGAGGTGGAAGTGCATAGCATAAATCCGCCGCGGTGGTTTACAGTATGATGCGAGTTTACAGTGCGTGACGATGGCTGTGACGATGGCTGTGACGCAGTGGGTGACATATTAGATATTATCGTGTGACGGCGTGACACAGTTGTGACGCATGCGGAGTAGGCGACGCCTTGTCTCCCCTCGGTGAGGACTGCTCGGCTCCTCCGCGTCGCTGCGCCTCAGCTCCTGGTCTGCGGCGGCAGCGCTGCTGCCGGTAACGGGGACGGCAGGCGTGCAGACAGCGGCGGCACGCCGGGAGCGTACAATACCTTTCTGTACTGTGGACGGCGGTGTACCGGGGGCGGGGGGGGGGCGTGGGTGTGTGGGTGTTTATACAAAACCTCCGAAGGATCAATAGAACTGAAACACATTTTTACAA
>JAUBNZ010000894.1:0-13843 GCA_032355485.1 Bonnemaisonia californica
GGAGTCGCTCTACCACACCGACCGCCTGTCGGAGAGGCTAGGGACACTGTAGACCCTCCTGTCCTCCAGGGGAGGGTAGTACTACAGTGGTGAGTAAATTGTGCAGCGGCTTTTAATAGTGCCATAGAGTTCGATTCTCAGCAGTTTTTGTGGCAGTACAAAACTAGAGCGGAAGTAGCGTTTCCCCAATGTTCCTTTCTGACCCACGATGTCTGAAAGGAGTGGCCCCATTGAAGACTGAGCGACATTTTTCCTCGTGTACCTGGCGGTGAAGAGCCACGAAAAATGATGGACATTCGTCCATCTGTCGTACAAAACCCTTCTAAAAGCCCTTCGAGGGTTAATACTCGAAATCGCCCTTTGGTCAGAATTGCGTAAACCTTTCTACCAAAATGTTTTTTACTTTTCAGAAATCTGCTTTTCCGTATGCAGTTCCTCCCACCACATTCACTTCTATTTCTCATTTCCTGGGTGTAAATCCTAAAGTATCGGCCCGAGTGGTGATATTCCCTCCCGAGCGAAGAGTCGTCGTAATATCGTTACCCCCTCTGGTAGAATTAGGTGCAAGCGAGTAAAACAGCATGCCCGCTCGTAATTATATAATTTTGGTCAATATTTAGTAGCGTGGTTTACTAAAGAAGACAGAAGAGAGCGGCCAGGGATGCAGAAGTATTCATTGGGCGTTTTAACAACAGCAGAAAATAGGGAAATATTTCACCACGAACTATTTTCCAGCCAAATTATGCGTGTTTGGAATAATTTGAGAATTGTAACGGACCAATATTTTAAAATATAAATCAGGCTTGTCGAAAAATTTCAATAACTGAAGCCCCGACGAACAAGCCCGAGTTCAACTGTCGCTGAACCTTGCAGCGCGTACTTAACCGTGCGTGCATTTAGTTGACCGTTCGTTCAATTATTCACACTGTAATTGGTGCACCCTTATTGGGCTGATACTTACGGGAACTAAATTCACTACTTACTACCATTGCCGAAAGGCCATTGTTAATTAGACAGCAGTCCAACAGAGAAGCTGCTTCTTTCTGCCCAGCATTTTCGGGCAGGGCAAGTACGTAACATTACCCGCGGGACCGAGAGTGACAAGTAGAGAGAGGTACAACATCTATTATCACAACTTCGTAACTGCTTTGTTTGTGCTACATCTACGCTTCTTCAAGAAGGCAGCTCCCGGGAGCGTGTTGAGTTGCTCGTCTCTGTGACTGTGGCTGGAGTGGTGTTTCGTCGTCCGAAAATTACAGTGATAGATCGCATAGATATCTCTACCAACAACAGCAGCTCAACGGATCGGTCCGAGCTTTTAATCTGCCCCGAAATGAACTGGCCCTATATTGAGTGCAGGGAAACGTACGTCACCGTATGATACATTCGCCCCCTTGGAATGGAATAAGTTGGGGGTGGTACACTCTCTTCATCGTCGTATGCGATGACAGAAAAAAGCAATGTGTGCATTTTTACCAATAAATAAGATAAAGTGTACGAGAATTTTCCTGCTGAAGTTAGTTTACTCACTAATCCTCATATGCTGTTGTAATAATATATTTTTACGGCACTGCAGAGTCAGAAATCACAATTGTTATAAGATTTAGATATTTTCTGACTTCAATGCAGATCGACAAGGTATGAAGTCATCTATGTAGGCTGAGCTTCATTGAGATCGGTCATATGCTACAACCTGATTTACAGCGGAGAGATTACATTCTGATCTACAGGAGGAAACAGGTGTAGAATAGATCTGTAATGCAACTTTCTTCAACTCTGGATATGCCTACCTCTTTGACAACTACCAGCGCACTACGGCGAGATCATCGGCATTCATGAGGCCTGCTGCGTCGAAAGAATGATATTCAACCATGTATGTGTCTATTTCATCGCTACGACTACTACATGACGCAGATGCCGGTAAGTCCAAAGCAACCTCTAGAGAAAATGTTAAGTCCATTAATTTCCCCTGTGGATACACGCCTCTCCTCGCGATTTTCTGGATTACGAACTAACGATAGGCTTTTTAGACGAGGTTGAAGGATACACCCAGAAACCCAAAGAGCATTCACTTCTATTTTTCCAGAAGCCCCAACATCAAAGAGCATAGATCCGTCGTGATCTGCGTTTCCACCGCCGCCGCACCGTTTGGCACTAATACTGCGGGCTTCATTTCCATGGTCATTTTCATGACCTTGCAACAATGACCTTGCCGCACTGCAGCAACCTTTGCACCTTGGCTGTAGGCGGTGTAGGGTACGTCTCTCTGAAGACTCCTTTACGGTTTGCATATGCCGCAATGGATTGCATGCCACATACACCGCCACCAATGCTGGGAAAGACCGTTTCTTGGCTGCTTGTATCCACGGAGAGGCAGTTGAATGACCCTTCGCAGTTGCACTGCCACAGCCCTTCACATTATCCAGCACGTCTCCCCATAGAGCAAGAATCGTTCCACTACAGTATGGGTAGTACCAAACATGGTGTTAACCTCCTGCAGCAGACAGTTCTTCAGCTTCTGATTTTAACCAGATAAAACTTGCAGATGATGGTTACTACGGCACTTAGATTGGTGGAATTTGAGGACAGGCTGCCCTTGTTTCAAATCTGATAAAACCTTCTTCATACCCGAGTTCAGCTGATGGGATATGCAGGCCATCCATATTTCTCTGAAAGGCTTCGTAGTTTCGTCGAATTCAACCTCGAACCGCTGGTCTAGCGCATTGCGCATTAGGCCATGCAGAGCACCAGCAGACTCGGAGCCGAATTTCTCACCCAACAGCAACATCCTGGAAACCAAAGAGACCTTCTGCTTACCCGTTATGACGTTAGCTGTAGAAACATTATACAAATGGATCACGACATGGAAATACTTTCTCTCCTGCCGTTTTTTGTTTCAAGCGGTCTCCATCGACCTTGCGTTGACTAGCCCATCTACTGGCTCTTGGCGGAGCTTTACTGCCGTGCCAGACACGCTGTCCCTCATAGTACCCGCACACGGCATCAGATATCTTCCCCGGCCCCCATTTTGTCCAAACAGCCAATGTAGATTTCTCCGTGGACCGGGTGTGAAGCGCGGAGTTTCTGTTGAGCGTCGTAGTGTCTCCGCAGGCTGTGTCCAATTTCTTGAAAGCATGCTCGACAGTTTACGATACGGATGCTGCTTATTTACACACAAGCCATCCGGTGATGGCAGTAGTGCCAGCGTGGCAAAGCATATTGAATTCTGCGTAAGCTCCAGACCTTAGTGGCCCGTTTTTTTGTACGGCACGTGCTCGACCGCTTCGTACTGGCCAATCGGCATAGCCATTAGAATGTCTTTCGTAGGGATGTAGCAGCGGATAGGAGTGGAGAGAGGGGAGCAGAGAGGGTTCATCGATGACGATAACTGGAGCAGACTGTCATCGATGTTCTGATTTTCATGAACTTCGACTACAACGAAGTCCACCTATTAGTCATTTTGGGGACGGCGGGCGTGGGGGATGGGTGGTTGCAGTGAGCGTTTTCGATGGTGTTACTCTTTTTTATCTACTTTTTCGGTATGGGGTTCGTCATTTTCTAGGTATGTGTAGCGGGCTCGAAATGGTTGGTTATTTCATTTACAACACGGTGCAGTTCGTAAGGGATCACGTGCAGTCACGTATCGTGCGCATTCACATGCACATACATTGGAATAAATTATTTTTTAATAATAATACAGTACGCCAATTGACTCTTAATACAGTCCGTTTCACACCGTAAATGGAAAGGTATGAATACACTCCAGCCATGCATAACATGTGCTTTTCCAGTGCCGAAAGGTAGATTGTTTCTCATCGTCTCTACCTGGGGTTGCGAGGGGCCGATAATGTTGATTTTCTTCACTGCAATAACTCATTTTTACTTAGTTTGCTATACCTGCACGCGCCCCTGCCAGCTCTAGTGGTAACGAACACTAAGATACTAAAATACCATTCAAATTTAATCAATTTGCATATGTGCCATTTTTCATACGTTATCACAGTCGAAACAACCTCTTACAGTGTAGCTCTCGCTGGGGCGATAAAGATTCCCGTGGCAAGTCTCGAAGGTTCTTTTACATCCGAGCACAAAAACATGATCAGGCTAGAGCAATCCGAGCACCGCCTGCTCCTTTCCACCGAGCCCGCCGAGCATAATTTAATTTACGTGGCAAAATCAAACGGATAAAGCGGATCAATGAAGGTATACTGCATAACGTATCAAAAACCTGTCATTTTCATATCATGTGTAACACCTACCAGAAGTACTATCTCTGGCCGATCACAGGGTTACAAGGCGATCCATATACAGAACATTAGAAAATAGGATGGTCTTCCCAAAACATTTACTTAAAACTTCGATCCCGAGCAGACTCGTTTCATTCTCGGTCCGACTCTATCTTCGGGCCGGATGATAACCCGTATTTGCGCACCGTGATATCACGTTGGCCACTGCTCCGCATCTCTTTCTTGCAAAAACGGCGATTGCTTATTAATCGCGAACGATGGTATCACGTTGGAAGTCGGGGCCTTGCTTTGGCGCCCCGACAGACACATTTATGAAGGGTCGCCGAGCCCTCCATATAATCCGAATCCATGCGATAATTGCAAAAGAAGGCCTCGTCATCGAACAGCATTTATTTACACCACGGTACATTTTTTCTCAGAGGATTCTGCAAAATTGCAGTGGTTAAGCGGGGTGACCGACAAACGACGGACCCTCAGATCCCTGAAGCATAAAGGTAGGTACCCCTAATTCTCTTACAGTAAACTAATTCGTCGTACACCACCACTTCTTCCTTATTTATTTGTGGAAATCAACAAGTGGAAAGTTTACCCCGACGCCCAAGTGATGAAAACGATCTAACTGACGCCATCTTGTGACTGGATTTAAAATCTAATCTTCTCAATCATTCGCGCGCCGTTTGTTTGCCCTCCTTCGTCTTTTGAAATCCAAGAAGCCGGCCAAAGCCGCTGGAAATCCCTCAATACATCATTCCTAGCTGTCATGTAAGGACGGCAGCATTGCAATAACTGGGCACCACGCTTTCAAAAGAGGCCATGCAGAGGAAGAGACTTCTTACAAAGTAATGTTTTTTTATTTCATTGATGCCAAGTGTACGAACATTGGGGGTAGCTACCTTTACAGTAAAGTAAATAACCAGTACAGCGTGATACCCACTTTCTGCATGCCCACCATCCGCTAATACCAACTTTCAACAGTAACATTTTGAAATGGCGGAGGCAATGAAATGGCAGAGGACTACTATTATGACATGGACCTTACCTGAAATTAATTAAAAAAGAGGAATTACATGGCTTACACTGTAAAGTAGTACGGTTGATCTCATACTGTCCGGGCGGGCGCAATCGGTCCTTCCAGTACTGTGCCCTGTGTCCGCCCCAGTATTTGGTCCGTCTGCTGCTGTACCATCTGCACGACCCCGCCTGATCAAGTTCCATCTTCTCTTTCACCCAACGACCACCTCCGCTTCACCACCTCGCACCACCCTGCTGACTCCGCCAGCTCCCACCAACGCGTACCCTGAGGGGTACCGAGGGGTACCGCACGCACAAAATCGCGCACCACCTGTAGTATTTACAGAAAGTGCCTGAACACCCTCCGGATACTAGAGTCCCTAGCAACCGGTAGCGGTGGGTAGGGAGAGCAAATTATTCCTTTCGCCTCCGGTCTGAGAAGCCTGAGGCTTCTACTCGTGGCCCTGCCTCGCCCGAGAGGGTGGGGTAGGGTTAGTGAGGTGGGATACCCACTCAACCACTGCCGGCTGCGGTCGTGGTGAAGAGATCCTTGGAGCGCTGCTAGTGAGTCACCCACCGTCCTGCCTGTCCCCCTGGAGGATGGGTAGGTCGGCTAGGGTCTCGTGAGGCACGGCCACGGGTGTGGTCGTTCCGGGGACAAAGGGATGTATAGGACGGATGAAAGCTAACGGCGCAACACGTGTGGTGCGTCACGCCGATAGTAGTTTATGGGCGGTCGTGGACGGTGAGGTCGACGTGGAGCGACGCTGGTGCTAACCTAGCCGATGCCTTCCTTATTAGGGGAAGGTAATCGAGAATGGCGCGGGGCGTGCTTTTCCGCAAAGTTGAGGTGTAAGTTCAAAGGGAGGTCTTCGATGACTCTTTAGTTATTAGGATAGCTGCTTAGCAAATCTCTTAAATACTATTTTGCATCCCTTTGCTTACAGTAATAATTAATTAATTAATTAAGCCTATGGTACCACCAGGTGGCCGGCAACTCCCTTTGTCCACGTGGCTTACAGTAGAGGGAGCTCCTTCCACCGCTATCCCGCGAGGGCTAGACGGCGATTGGTTGGTTCAGGCCGACCCGTGGCGGGTCGGCTGGCGATACTGTAATGGGCGGCCACCAGTGATTGCAGCTGCCCATTGGCAAGTGTGGCAGGCCAAGCTGCAAGGGTTCAGATCCGGCTGGACTGGACCCGGGACACTTGAGTGCCCCTTAGGGGCCCAGTAGTGTCAGCCTCCTGGCCCCACGGGCACACATGTGCCCATACAGGGTACACGTGGGAGGGAGGGAATCCGGATTCCATACGCACGTTTCCTTAATGGCGAAAACCTCTGCGGGCGCAGTGCTACTGAGGTTATTACGGGGCGGGGGCTTAGTAGCCCGAGCCAATAAGGCCTGCTACTACACAATCGCCTCTTCGCCGCCTCCCTGCACGCAACCTTGGCTTCCGCCGTGAAGGGCAACTTTGCCTCCAACGCTAACATGGCCGCTATCCGATCTTTCTTCCGCGTAGACTTATTTTTATTATTGCTTTAGAGTAGGGCAGTTTTATCATTTGATGTAGGAGGGAAGCTTGAGTACAGCTAAGTAGTATCATTGAGCATCTAATTGGTTTCGGGGAACCGTAGACTTGAACACTGCGACTATGCCAATCGACACCTTCATGGCCCTAGAATTAATGTATTTGTTCACCTAGACTTCACCTCCTCCTTCAGATAAATTATGTTATAGTTTGAGTTAGAGGTTGGAACGGCGATGGAACCAATCTAGGTAGCAACGGGTAATTTATCAAGCTAGAATACCGAATACATCAAATAACTAAACAGCAGAGGCAGCAGAGAGGCTGCGGAGAATCCGTGAAACGACGAAGGAAGGAGGCGGAGCGGCGCCGGGAAGTCGACGGAGCTGCGGTAGAGAAGAAGAAGAGCGGAACAGGAAAGGAAGCGGGAGGCCGCCTCGCGGCGGCGGAGAGGGGGTGATATGCGTTGATGTGCGTGCGGTACCCCTCGTTACCTCTCAGGGTACGCGTGGGTGGGAGCTGGCGGAGTCAGCAGGGTGGTGCGAGGTGGTGAAGCGGAGTTGGTCTGTGGGTGAATGAGAAGATGGAACTTGATCAGGCGGGGTCGTGCAGATGGTACAGCAGCAGACGGGCCAAATACTGGGGCGGACACAGGGCACAGTACTCGAAGGACCGATTGCACCTGCCCGGACAGTATGAGATCAACCGTACTACTTTACAGTGTAAGCCATTTAATTCCTCTTTTCAATTAATTTCAGGTAAGGTCCATGTCATAATAGCAGCCCTCTGCCATTTCATTGACCTACTGTAGGCAGTGTAGTATTACGCAACCTCCGGAGATTTGAGGTTGCGTCTACAGGTCTTAGTTACCTCCCGGTAGCAGCCCTGCGAGAGGACATTAGAGGGACTCCTTCGTGGAGTTCCGTAAGATGTTTTTGGGAGACCAGTGTATCCCTATCCTATGCTTTAAAGATTCTCGTGACTGGGCCGTTGACTGGGTCACGCCAGAGAAAGGTATCTCCACCTGTTGGCTGCACAGGTGGAGGGTTGATGGGAATGAGGGTCTACACCCTTCCAGAACCGGGGAGGGGTGACCGGTAAGAAAACAGATGTCCCGTACATATGCATGTCCAAGACATGGGTCTGAAGGGAAGAAATGGTCAACAACTCGGACTGTCGAGCTGGTTTTCGCTAACCATGATTGTTTCTACCCCTGCTGAGGGTAGAGCGCAAGTAGATGCTAAACCAATGTTACTCTACGGGTTGTAAGACCGTGGAGAAGCCGGGAAGATGAAGATTTCTTGGGACAGGCAGTCCCGGAAAAGGGACGGTTAAGGCCGAAAATATGGTGGTACGGTCACTCAGTAGTCGAACTGACGTGGTTAACCTAGCTTTTTCGTTCCCCTAGGGGACGATGCACTGCTTGAAGCGCAAAAAAGCTTCCCTCCCTTACCGCCAGAGATGGAAGGAGCCGAGATTTGGTGGCCTTTTCGAAAGACTGACTGTCCTTGGGAAGGGTTGACCTTGATGATAGAGTCTTCCCGCGGGTGGGGAAGACGAGGAGATGGGTCTGGAGGGATGACACGCGAGCTCCAGGGAGCTAACCAGGCGAGCTAACCTAGTCTGTTTCTCCCTGCGTCAGGGAGAACGCAAATGAAGGCGCGGAAGTTAATGTTGCGCAAGAACTTAGATTCAAGGTGGAACTCCCATCCGCGAATAGAGATAATTAATTCCCTGGAAATTAATTAATATAATAAAATATAACAATTGGCCTCATTAGCCAGTCAGCGGGCCACCTCAGAGCCCGCTGGCTATTACTGGTTAGCAAGGGATTCTCGGCCTCGCTTCAGGTTGCAAAGTTTTCCTATTGTTAGAATTAACCAAGATTTAGGCCATCTTTGGTGGTGGCGGTTGCGGTAATTGTTTCAGACCCATGATTGGCCACTTACCCTACCCATTACTGTGTAGGATAACCGTAGGTTACTCAAAACATCCCATCGGGGACAGTGGATAGTAGCCCCTTATCCTCGCCCAATAACATTAAACCACCAGTACACGCCCGCAGTGGGGTAGTTATGATAGTATCCTCTGCCCACTAACCCATGTAAATTGCTGGCAGGGCTTTCAGTTGTGGTGGCACTCATTTCACCCCTCGCTTTACAGGGAGGGGTGGGATATTACAGTCGCAATGTCCTTTCGGTCACTTCCCGATTTAGCGCCTTTTTCGTATCCCCTCATAAATAATTGTAAATTTCGAACCTTCATCCTTCCTATCACCCCCAAAACATTATCAACTAGATGGCTTGGTGCCAAATGGTTCCCTGGTCCAATGGGCGAGGGAATTAGAACGGCCAAATCATCGGTTACTCCACCCATCCGCCTAAATCCCAAGCTAATTGGGCGGGTGGACGGGATTGGCAACCCTTCCCTGTGAAGGGTCGCCTAAATATCCGTAGTACCCCTGTGTGCGGTATTTCAGGCAGGCTGCCGAATATGACTGTTGAAAGTTGGTACTATCCAATAGCCCATTTCAAGTATGTAAATCGCTGCTAGAAAATAGTCCCCCCGCTTCTAGCCTGCTGTTGTTGCAGAATAAGAAGCTGGCTGTTATATTTCTTCTCTTTTCGGATCAGGAACGCCACAGACGCAGTACCTCCCGTCCATAAGCACTATTGTTGACGACGATCTGATGGTCGTGGCGCTGATGGAGCAATCCTGCGCTTAGGCCTACAGCTCAACGCGGCTACTCGCCTAGGTGTCCTCGCTGACCCCGCCCCCCAACGCCGTGGGAAAAACAGAAGGCACAGCGCTGCGCCGTTGACCATGAGCTTCCTTACGATCCGCATCATCTCAACCTTGTCGGCCACAGACCTTGTCTGGTCTGTAGTCTTGTTGGACATCGCTGGAGAGCTGTGACTGCGCGGGGGGCGTTGGGGATGGTCCCAGGGACGGCACGAGCCGCAGAGGGGCTGGAAGTTTGCAATGTGGGAGACGAAGGGCGATGTGTAGACGATGCGGTCCATGTTGCTGAGGGAGGGCCGCCCTCGAGCTAGGGCGGTTGGGGGGTTACCCTTCAGGCTTTGCTTTAAGGGTTCCCATGAAAGAACAGAGGGAAAAAGTGGGAGCGTTGCGGGCGGCTTCACAAAACATGCTCCTACCCGAGAATAGCAGAAATTTTACAGGAATTTAAATGCGTTATTAGAACCCATTCCAATGCAGTTCATTAAAATCTGGGGCATTTAGAAGGAAACTGCTTAATTAGAAAGGGCTAATGGTGCGATGCGGAAAGTGGGTATCCTGCTGTGTTGGCTCTTTTTGCCACAGGGATCTGACGGTCCGTCGTTTGTTGGTTGCCCGGTTCAGAATTGCCCTAAAGGTCTAAAATCTCATCTTACTCATCTGTCCTGTCCCTTTGACGGGAGCTCTTATTTCTTTACAAATGCTTGATCTAATCAACCTACTACAGAGCTGGTTGTACTACTTCCTTCCACGAAATTTACCTCCCTTTCGTTCCCTTTCTTTTGTTTACCACGTCCCTGAGGAAGCGAGAAGGGGTAATGAAAGACTCATGTCCTGTATATTTTGGGATTCGTTAAAGTGGGAGGAATTATTTGGGTAATTTCCTTTTCCGCCAAGACGTCAACCGTCGGTGGGTACTGTACTTGAAATTCCAGGTTCCTCCCGTCCTCTGTCATTTTCAATATGTTGTTGGTCGCCTTTGGAACGAATGGGTGGCCAAGTGTTGAATACTACCAGTAGGGGCGCCCCTCTATACAATTTTTGGGTGTCTGGTTGATGGTTGGGGTTTGAATATCTCTTTCCCCTCTTCCAAGTTAGCTTTGAGCACTGCCTTATGTAGAGACAGACTTACAACAGCAGTAAACCCCTACATTATCCTTAACTGGATTTTTCCCCTTTGCTGCGCTGTACAGCGTTGCACAGCAGTGCTACCTTACACTCCGTTAAGAACCACGTAGGCATAAACGTCAGCAAGTAATAACGAATACAACCAATAATCTACCCTGTACGCAGCTACCTACTGTAGTATGTCTGTACCATGTAAACAATCATATTATCATGTGATGGTACCTGTCGGTAGCAAGTATTGCGCTTCTGACAACTGGCACCACTCCGTACGCAGGCACGGAGCAGACTTCTAAATAACGCTCTACAGAGCTCCTTGGATAAAGGTTCGATGATATAAAAACTCGCAAGGACGCTTACGCGGTTAGTGCTAGATGTCGTACCCCTCTCTCTCTCCCTCTGAGACTAGCTCTCGGAAGGAGGATATCTCAGTAAAGGCATCGCTGGCTGACTGAAAGTCTGGTGGAATCAATTTCATTAATTCGACCGACAGTCTCATAGCTCTTACCCTTTCGGCAACATTCGTAACCCATAAATGTGGACGACGCGTAAATTGTAAGTATATTAAAAGCACGCCACGAGTGAAGCGTGTGTAAGGCGCACATATTTAGCTGCACACTGGTCAGATTCAGAGTCATTCGCTCTCTTTCTCTTGTGCCGAAAGGTGCATCACCCACTCGCTATCTGATTTTGTTTCTCCTCGCTACTCTTCGTGCGCGGGCTGGTTACGGAGAACCCACTGATCGACTGGCATGTCCTCGATTCCGTGTAACCATACGCTTTCTAGAGCCTCTGATCGTTTCGATTTTTTCAAAGGGTCGGCGGCATTATGCTCCGAAAGTACGAATCCAAAGTCTTCCATTTTCCATTCTTCATATCCCAATCTGACAGCCTGGACGTCGATCATTCATCTCCTTTCTAGAGTAGAGCTATTTTTCGTGATCACGTCGAACAAACGCTTAGAGTCTGTCATCATAGTACCCGGCACAAGCCGTTGCAGCATCTTCTCCATATCGTTCTTCAGAGTAACCACCACATCGAAGCCGTCTGCGAAAGCAGATACTTCACCCCGTAGTACTTATCGAGACAACCCTTCTCGACTTATAGCTTTTGTAGCTAATTATATTGCACTTCTTCGAGGCGTCGGCTAGTAGGACAAGATATCCAAGCTGTGATGAAAGGTCCTCATTGTTGGCGAACGAAGCGTCCGTGTAGACTAGGATTCTGAATGTTTCCAAGTCAAGGCTTTGTTGCATTATGCCCCTTTCTGGGTTAGCCACTATGATCTTCACCACTTGATTAAGTCTTTTTATGTCTTCTTCTTTAACGGACGTTTTGGTCACCTGCGCTGCCATACACACCTGACATGAAATTTCAGGCCTAGTGTGGGTTAACCAAGCAAGTTTAGAACGTTGGCGACGAAAATCTTGAAAAGTAGCGGTTAAAAGCAACGGGCTCTGCTTGAGTGCATATCGCTCCTGGTTCAACATTAATCCGTCTTCTCTCGTGCCAATCTGGACCCCCGCAAATACCATTTTTCCGAACGTCCTCAACGTCGCGTTGCTTATCTTGAGGAACTCGGGAATCCCCGCAATTAGATTGTCATCTACGTGACTTCCAGTGAGACCAATTACTCTACCATCTACGCATCTACTGCGGAGCGATATGTCCCCCGCCGTGGGTTTCATTAATAGCTCCTTTCGTAGGTGGTTAGCCATAGTAAGGTTGCAGTAGCCCCCTGAGTCTGCCAATCCGTATAGCGGACGTTGCAGCTTCAACAGTACATCGTTGGGTAGGCCGAATTCGTTAGATGGTTTAATATAGACGTCTCTTCTCATCATGTCAGTTGATTGAAGGTACGCTTCAGATACTCCATGTTGTAGTATTTACAGAAAAGTTCTTGAGCACCTTCCGGTTACTCTTGTCCGTAGTAGCCGGCCGCGGTGGGACGGGGAGAGCGAAGTATATCTATCGCTTGCAGGTCTGAAAAGTCCTGAGGTAGCTGCTCTTCGCCCTGCCTTTCCTGCAAAGGAAAGGTAGAGTGTCGAGGTGGTGGATTGCCATAAATCGCCCAACGCCCTGCATTTCCCTGGGGGAAAGGTAGGGTGCTTGGGGATTTCGGTGCACGGCCACGGAAGTGTTCGTGCAAAGGGGAAAAAGGGGGGGTGACGGATAGAAGCTAACGACGTGCCACGTGTGCCACGCCGCGCGTATGGCGGGTTTAGGCGGCCAAGGGCAGCTGAACGGGACGTAGAGCGACGCCGGAGCTAACCGAACCGACGCATTTCCTACGGAGGAAAGGTGGTCGGGGACAGCGCGGAGCGTTCTGTTCCAGGTTGAGTTGTAAGGTCAAATCCGGAGGTCTCTGTTGCCTCTTTAGTGGGTAGGATAGCTAGTTAGCTAAGACTTAAATATTAGAATTGTACCCCACTACTTACAGTAAAATACTAACTAAATCTGCCCAATGTACCGCCAGGTGGCCGGCACTCAGCTATAAAACATATACTTACAGTGGTGCTTAGGTCACCTCCATCTGCTCCCCTGCGGAGGGTGGCAGATGGATGGTTTTGGGGCTGTCGGCCCATGAAAGGTCGGCGGCGGTACTGTAATGGGCAGCGGCCAGCGATAGCAGCTGCCCATTGGCAGGTGTGGTAGCGGTGCTGCAGCAGGGGGTCAGGCCCAGTAAGTACCGCACTGGGGCAGAGGTATGCCCCTGTGGGTACAGGTGGGGGGTCCGCCCGCTGGCCATGAGCATCCACGTGTGCCCCGAGGAACACGTAGACGCGCGGTCATCCCGAGCCCGGTGGCCCTCACCGGGCCGGAGTGGGCGTGGAGCTGTAGACACACGTGCCCCCTGGCGGGTACACGTGTGGGGTCAGGTCCGGCGGCTCTGCGTCCGGGGCACTGTAGTGCCCCTCTGGGACGCCGCCAATGTATACCGGCTGACCCCGCGTGGCCACGGGGAGATCCGAAGCTCGGTGGTCCTCACCGAGCCGGCCGGATTAAGATCCATAGTTTATCGGACACACGTGTACCTTCACAGGTATAAGTGTGTTTCCAAGAAATAAACAATTCATAGTTGGTAACCGTAGAATTACACCCGTGCCGTGGCCCCTGTAGTAGCTTGGGGGGATGAGGAAACAGTAGTATCATGCCAGCATGGCTGGTTCTACACAGGCGCCAGCGGAGCGAGGG
>JAUBNZ010000895.1:0-13841 GCA_032355485.1 Bonnemaisonia californica
GGTCTACCGAGCAGTACCAACCGCGTGTTTGGGGGCCAATCCGGGCCCTCCGAGCAGTCCATCTGCAACGTGATGTGTATCATATGCGATCCGCTAGCAAATTTCCTTTGAAATTTTCGATCCCGAGTAAACTCGGTTCTCGCTCGGCCCGACCCCTAGTGACGAGGGCACATTACTCTATATGGTGAAAAAATGGATCCATTCAGTACTTCGGTAACTATCCGTTCATTGAGTGCAAGATTGCACTAATTTTAACTTTCTACTAATATGACAGAAAGTTGCAAAAAAAATTAAAGTAATAATGAGAAATGTGTATCAGTTACATTTATGATTGGTCATACATCGCATTGTTCTCATACAGCGTTATTATCTATGACCTTTCTACCCGCCAGTTTCAGTGCTGGGTTGTTCCAATTTTTCCAGGTCTTGTAGTTAAAGCTATGTAAAAGATAACACATGCCTGCCCAACTATCAAATAAACTGAGACCTTTCCTCGTCTATGTCTTCAACCATATATTGATCATGCCCCCTCCGCGCAACCCTAGGCTCTTTGAGGGATCCCCTGCGGTGGAGCTCCTGCGAGCAAAGTTTTCGAGCGAGGTGATCACGGGACGTGGGCAGCCCAAAGCTGTGTGGCTTTCAGAAGCTGTCTTTCAGTAGCATAACCTGAACAACTTCAGGACCCGGTTCAACCGTATTCGGGATGAGTATTTGGGGAAGAAAGCTTTGTTATGCATTATTCATATTTTTATTCAGATGTTGCAATTTCTACTAACCTCACTACAGAACCTAATACGGATGATTACGGAGATTTCCTTTCCCGAAAATGTACGGATGGCGATATTGAACCGTCTCCAAAAAAAGATGTAACGGGGATCTGGATTCGGTGGATATCGGGCTGGAGTTGGTGGGAAGCACAGTGTCTTTTAAACCACTATATTTAATATCAGAGTGGAAGGAGCCCGACAAAGCCAATAAGCGGATAACTGCGGCAATTACCTTACCCTCCGGAATTGATTCTGAGGGCTTTATTTTGAAGGTGGAGGATGGGGGGAATTTCTAGAACTTACAGTTACTTGGCCGGAGCCGCTTTACGATACGGCCATCATGCATCGGAAGAGGCTCAGAAAGGGTCAAAAGAAGGGGGATTCGAGAGTTACCACTCCCAGTACGTTGGGTTTCAGAGGGCTGTAAAGAAGCTGAGGGCTCGGAGCTGCGATGCAGTCAAATCAACAGCTCAAATCCCTCTGCCCTTCCCTGTACAGGCTAGTTTCATCTCTAAATTTAATCTAGTATTTAGTGATGGTAAGGAGGAAGGAGTGGTGGGAAAAGGATATAAAAGGATGATTTATGTGGAACACAAAGAGCACGGTGAACAGTACGTAGATTTCAAAAGTCAGAAATTTGAGGCTGTATAGAGTCTCTTCTGTATTATGTATTTTCGCTGTTAAAATTCATCCCTGTTACAAGTTGAAGGTTCTAAGTGCCAATCCATCTTTTACTACAAGCCTTCTGCCGAAGTTTTACGCATTGATCCACATACAATAGCATGCAACGCCTATTTCTTTAGGAACAAACGTGACTCCCTAGCTACGAACTAAATATTGTGTTGCGAAGTTTACCGACTTCATACGAAGTTGGTAAAATGCCTTTGGACTAGATGTAGTTTGAAATACTCCAAGTGCAGATCTAGATTTCAATGTAATCGACGGTTGTACGAGAGATCTGTAGTACTGTAGATAGGCCCACACGGTAGAGGCTCTGAGTAGAGTTATCTATGACTGCTACTGTAGGAGTGCTGCACAATACCCCCGTTATAAGGTACTTTCGTACTTTCCTGCATTCCCCAGCGCATGGCGCGTCATGTCGATTTCGACTGTATTCTGTCCAATAGACGTATCGTTTCCCACGCCTTGACCCACGTCTCATCACCCATGCCACGGCGCATATCTGGGGTCGCTACTTGAGCGACCCCACGAAGTAGACAACTGTAGAAACTCATACCACATACATCCCTCACACCCTATGGAGACCAATAACACACCCACCTCCCTCGAATGCCACCGAATTGCAGTCTTCGCAGTTCTACTGCAAGCAATACTGGAAGAATACGAAGTACATACTGCCACTGTTGCAGTGCTGGACACCGCGTTATCTCTTCCACTTTTTGATGGTGAAGACCAACGGCGGGGTCAGCATTGGAGAGCATGGGAGAGAAACCGCAACACGTAATCATGGATCTTTTGTCACGCGATTCCTCACCCCAGCCAATCATCTACCTGGCGTGCTCTCTTTCGCGTTTAGCTGACCGTGTTCGAGGGAGTCAAGAATTTGGTCGCGCCGTATATTACCAGATGGACGACGCCCTTTCGATCTCCAATACTGTCTGAACTTAAGCTAGCATCATACCTTATGTACGCCCGGGGGCTTCATGCGAGGTAACCGCAACACAGCTGGGAATCGGAGCTAGCTCAGCTAATGAAGCAGCAAAGGAAGTCTCTCGTGAAATTGTACAACGGTTCAAGGACCAGATCGCGTTTCCTGTCGAGGAAGAAACTGTTGTAAAAGAAATGGATGGATTTCAAGCCATCAGTGGTCTACCGTACTACCTGTGTGCTGTTGATGGGACACATGTGTCATGGATGGCATGCCCTGATGCTCAATTCTTCGAGTACGGATGATACAAGGGGTTCACGAGCATGGTAATATTTGCCGCATCCACGGCCAACAGAAAATTTATTTTCGCCAAGTTGGACTCCCTGGAGTTCTCGGGGACTCCACAATATATGAGCAAAGCAAGCTGAAGGAAAAGGTTGAGGATGGAACTTGGCTTGGCCAAAACATTCCCGACCTTTTCATCGCCGGGGTCTCGGCCCGTCCATACTTTATTGGCGACTTTGCCTTCACCCTGAACGTGCAAATGATGAAAACCTGCTCGCAACTGGAACAAAGGGCAAATTCAAGCATTCGAACCTGGGATGCTTGTGCTGCATCTACAAGGAAGCCAATTGAGCATGAATTTGGCATGGTCAAGAAGAGGTTCAGTGTTTTCAAAACGGGTGTGCTAACGACCCACGAGGATGCCTTTTGATTTCTTTGTGTTTCCGCATTATACCTACACAACCTATGCATCGACGAGGAAACATATGAAGAGTTCTTTTTACCGCAAGATGAACGAGTGGACGACTGCGAAGTTGTCACAGGAGAAATGAGTGATGGAAAGAAGCAAAGAGATGTCTTGCTATATTATATTTTTCAGAATCTCAGTGGCAATGGATTACATCTTATCAACTAGACGTGTGAGAACCTCACTTTTCTTTGCCATTTCTTCGCTTATCTCCTTGACGGCCAAAATCAGATCTTGATGGCGTTGTTCCTGCTTTTCAATGAGGTCACACAGCTTTTCGCGATGGCTTAGTTTCTCCCTCTTCTGCGAACTGGTTGGTGACGATCCGCTTTCAAGAATTGCTTCAGCTGACAATGCCGTAGGTGGATCGCGACGAGCGTTGTTGCGTTCAAGCTCATGCATTTTGTCGTAAAAGTCAGGTTCGTCATAGAGATCAGGTTCATCGCCTTCACGCCCGAGCTGCGCAGTTTGCATATGCATGCGCTGTACTCCATCTTCATCCTGGGGAACTTCTTCTGCAATCCTTTTCCGTACGTGTGATGCAGTGTTTAACCTCATCAATTTTGACGGCATCGGCGAAATCTTCTTTCAGCATTTTATTTCTTTGTGTCTTGTGATCACCGTAACCCGCGCGATGCATGGATTGGAGCCGGATGCCAACGGTTTCGGAGTCATACTGCAGGTTTCCTGCGGTAGGAAGTTCCTTTCTCTTGTTTGTAGACGCATTGCGATCATTAGGGCCGGGTATGTTCACAGCTGGCGTGACTGATTGGGCATGTTGGTTTTCCGGTTCATTGGCATGAGTAATAGTGGATGCGGTTGTCTGGGGAACGCTTGAAATGATGATGAGGGTTTGCAGTTAATCGCGCCGGCGAACAGGTTAAAGTCACGTTATCTCTCTGGGTACTAGATCTGTCCATTTTCAATCTACATCAGCCTCTCAATTTCCGTGTCTATTGTCTCAACAGGAAAATGTGTCCAAGACGACCGTATTGATTTATACTTTTCACTGGCTCTGGTCCACGTTGCTAGTGTAGAAAGGCCCTTATTCCCTTCAGTTTTAGAATCTACGACAATAACAATGGCCCACATTCGAAAAATTATCCCGTACATTATTTATGTTCCATTTCTAGTAGAGCCTGAAATCTGTACGAAAATTAAGGATTGTACCTCCAAACCATTATACTATTCACTGAGAGATGGACCAGAAACGGAGTGGCGTCCCATTATCGGCCCAGTATGTGCCGAAGGTGCTGACAACCGCTACCGTCAGACCTATTCGGACACAAAAGTGTAGCAATTGAAGGTATACTACGAATGCTAAATGCAACCTGCAGTGGCTAAGCCTAATTGGCTGTGCGCTCACAATTACCGTTAGGTAAATTCGAAACCTTATTGGTTCATTTATCAAATTTCAGACCTCACTCGTTTGCATTCACATCAATAATTGGATATACGGAATGGGTGTCAAACCTTGACACGTGGGTTAACTTGCAGTACAGGAAGGCCCCACCAACCCAATTCACGTCTGTTCTTGTCATACTGCACTGAGTGCAAAATCACCACAACAGGTGTAAGCGCCATCGGCACCGTACCACCTAGTTGTAATGGCCGAGTAACCTCCCGGTTACTACACCCCTTCCACTGGAAGAGGTTGCAAGACGTGACATCAGTCCTTATGATTGGCAGTGTCAGCCACCAGATACGGATATGTGGCCATAGGGTGCGTGCTAGAACTCTCCTAAATATTGGATATACTTACGTGGATCCACTAAGACTACGTTTGAGTAAATAAGGGAGCTCTGAATAGCAGAGCGATCCCTGAGGGGTACCGACGAGTACCCTCAACTTGCCTTTTTCTAAAAGCGCTTTCTATCTTCTAGCAAAACCTTCAGTGGAGGAAGTTGCTCGCCCATTTCTCCTCGTCCTCACACTCTAGGGACGGAACGGACGGTGTTAGCCACTAGGCTCTACGTTGCTCGTACGGTGCGTCGGCCTTCTAAAGTGAGGTGATATCCAACCTTTTCGTTTCTTCTGATTCCAGGGAGATCCCTCGAAGCCCTCCGAACCCGTCGGGTCGGACGGTACATTCCTTGGACCACCACAGGTCTCCGGCTGCTCCTTATCGGAGAGACAGTACCAGCGCCTTCAACGCGTTCGCTCCCACTCTAGGGACGCACCAGCTTAGATTAGCCATGCAGCTCTTTATCCAGTGACTACCCATATCCACCCCAAACCCCATCACTAGGGGCTCTCTCTGCGTGAGAGTCCTGCAATACCATTAGGGATTACCCTCCTCACTTCTGGAGAGGATTCCGCGGACATTCGACTACTCTATGTCTACTGGATTGACCCGCCAGTTAGACGATCTCTTGATGTTGCAACTCAGCTCACCGCATCAGTTTCGAGGGCTCGCCCAACGCAGGGCGTGAGATCTCTGGTCTCCCGAACACCGAGCGTTCTTCCGTCCTGCAAGCTAGACACGACTCCATCTGGAGGAGTCGCTCTCCTACCCCAACCGTCTACTGGAAGACAAGGAAAGCTTGTAGCAGCACGTGTCCTCCAGAGCGTGCTGAGCACTACAGATGGATAGAAGTTATTTCGGCTAGAATAGCTAGATAGGACTAACTACGAAGGACAATTGTCTACCAAAATGGCCATTACGACGAATCTTCGGCTATTTTATGGTAGATAGTTCGTTTATGGTATGATTGGGCTACTTTTACTCACCTAGCTAAGTTGCATAAGAAAGGAGAAGTCGGCGGAATAGCTGCCGAACTTCTAGATAGCAACAGAACAAAAAAAGATGACTAAACCTCAACTACCAACCGCGAAACTAACCCTTGTTTGTTTGTGCTCGACTTTCCCTTCACCAGCATATCAGTAGGAGAGCCGGTAATCACACCCGCCTTTTTGGAAACTGCATTCACTTCTCAGAAAGAGGTATCATAACCAACCAATCAAACTCCCCGAAAAACCGACATTCTGACCATCTGTTAAGCACGGCCCTGAGTTGCTTTACTCAGGGGCTTTTATAACCACTGTCGGCGGACCCGACATGCACACAAGCGGAGCAACCCAAAATTTAATTGATGCCAAAATACGTCTACCTAACCTGCACTGCACAGACGTGTAAACAATTTAGCCTTTGACGCGGCGCACTTGCCAGATTTAACATTATTAGCAAACTCGAGATTGCCTATGGCTTGAGAGGTGATGTGACGTGATTGTTTTGGTTAGTTTTTTTACTGAGTGCCCGATGTCCTGATGTACAGTGCACGCAATTCCATTTCGAGACCCCCCTTTTCTATAAATACGTTCCACAGCTTTTGAGATATGGCTCTGAAACTCCGCCAATCGACTCCTCCTGCCAAAAGATATAAAAGGGCCGAGTTTGGCGTTTATTGTGTAATGTTTCAATTAAATCTTTGCTCATCGGCTGCTAGAGTGGGTGAAATACATTACGACACCATGACCACTTAACAAGTTCTAGGGGCTGCAGACACACCCTAGTAGTCTGTTTTCTTCCCTCCACGCTCCAGCACCTGCCGACACCTCTTTTTAATGCTCCGAACCAACTTGTACGCCAAGTACTGTGGCAGGGCACCCCATTCATATAAAATGCATTCCTTGAGCTCTAGAACGGACACAAACTGCCTCTCATCCGCATAAACGTTGCGGGAAAGAATGCCCCATATGTATTCCATTGGATTGAGGTCAGCACTCTTCGCTGGCCACGGAATAATCGTAACATTTTGGCTAGAGAACCAGTTGCGCGCAATATAGGCGGTATGTATAGACGCGTTTTACTCCTGAAAATTCCATGATCCTGTAAACTTTTTTCCATTCGCAAACGGCACCAATTATTCCTGTAACGTTTCTGTATACTTCTTTGCATTCTTTCTGCCAGACAGAAAGTAAATCTGTGAAAACCCTGCCTCACAAAATGCTGCCCATATCATGACACCACCCTCACCATTTTGACGACGAGATAGAATTCGCTCCTCTTTCTGAAGGTCATGCCAGTAAAATGAAAACCCATCAGGGCCATCCAGGATCCATTTCTTCTCGTCGGAGAACACTACACGCGACCACTGCTGCGGACTCCACGTATGTCGCTCACGAGCCCAATTGAGTCTTGCAGATACGTGTACCTGTGTCAAGGACGGGGCTAGCTGGAACTTGCGATACTGCAGGTGGTCTGATGATGAAAGTATCTTCTGCACGCGACGCTTTGAGATCGGCAGGGAAAGCTGAAACTTGATTTGGGCGGTAGATGATGAACCTTTGGCACCCTCCCAGAGAATGTTTCGAACTTCCTGCTCCGAAATTTTGGTATAGCTGACCTTTTTTGCGCTTTCCGTACCCTTTTGGCTCGGTAATGTATCGCAGCACCACAGCACGCAACCTTCTGGTTGTTCTGGGGATGGTGGAGACAGATGCTTTTTGCAGATGCAAACCGTCGATGACGCCTTGCTCGTGGTTGGCCAAACCCCGTTTGCGTCCCATCGTGCACTTTAGGGTGGAATTAAAACTAGTTCTTGTCTGTTGGGAGCCACGAGATAATGCTCGGTGCCACTTAAATGCTTAAACCAGTGTTGGGCTGTTAACCGTAAAGAGTTAAATAACCGGCTGTTAGCGGTGGTTATTAGACACACGTGTAACTGAGGTTCGTTTATTGTGAACACTAAGCTCAGCTAAACGTAAAATTGGTTATCCACTACCAAAGGCAGAAAACTGTGCCTGAACACGGTTTCAAAAAATGATAAACCGTAGCAACCGAGGTAACCGTCTTCACTAAATTTATGTGTTTTTAAAAGTTTAACCGCCCTTTCATATGGTTAACGTTTTAAAACCTCGATGTTGCTACGGTTATCGCGTTCATGAGTTTGCCTATTTATACAATACCTTGCATTTTTATAACGTCATACGCGCATGTTAAACTTTAATGTTTTCTTCTATCTCAGTCTTCTGAAAGCTCCAGTTCAGCTTCATATTCCTCTTCTTTTTCTGCTGAAATAACTATATTGGACGTATTTGCATGGCATTTCAATAGGATAATTATGGAAGATTTGCATGTTTTGGTCGAGATTTTTCATGTAAAGTCGCGAACGCCGATTGCTGGTGAGAATTCCTGCAATCGAAAAGGACCTCTCGTTCTCAATTTGGGATCCTGGGATGGATAAAAACCATTGACTCAGTGCCACTATATTACGGAATTGGAATGCATGGTCCTGCAACCACTACATTGCACATTCAAAGCTTGCATCGTCCGGCCCTTCTGCAATGCGAAAGTGGTTCAATTATTGTGTCAGCAAGGAAATCGAAATTTCAGACTGAGCTGTACCATCTTCAAATGGATTGACTGCCGATTGAAATCTTTGTCCAACCACTGCGCAATTAATGAAAAGATTTCTTGTGAACCTTGAGACGCCCAAAGGTCATATGATAAGCATGTCACCCCAGTACTTCCCATCAGTCCAACAGCATGCTTGGCTTTGGTCTCCGCGGCAAAAATCGGAAGAAGAGAGGTGCTGAATTTTAGGCGACGGTATGCAAACGTTCGGATCCAGCACTTCCATAAGATTCTTAAACCAGACACAATCGATGATATGAAGTGGTCGCAAACCCTTAGTCATCAGGAGGATAACACTTCTCTCAGATTTGTTCTGGAGAGGATGCGAGCTGGAGTAAGGTTCTTCTGAAGCAGTGCCTTGGAGAAGCCTTCGAATGTCCATCCTAGAGCCCCGTTGTAACTAGGTTTCCTAATACTCGGTCTTAGTGCCTCCTCGGTTCGGTTTGAGAAGGAGGTGATGAAACGGTCTCGGATGGATTGGTGATTTCCAGTCATGTGAATACTCAAATTACCCGACCAGTTCCGCTTTCTCCAAACAAGATTCCCTGAACAGATGAGGCACTGTAGTGCAAGCGATCTGGAACGGAAAAAGTCCTCATCGTCGCTGTTCGCTGCTTTGAAGAAAGCCCACACAGAAGCTGCTTTTTCCCAGACTTTCTCTGAGCCAGTTGGAGGTTGTCATGAAAAACTAGGAGATTTGATGGACAAGTAGGTGCTGAGATACCGCCCGGTTCGGTGTACTGTTGCTCAGACAAGGCGAGAGCATCCTCAATCCTCAGCTAAATGCGCAACCACACTTGTTTGCGCTGAAGACACAGCACAGTGTTGCAAGTGACTTTGCTCTGAAGGACAAATTAAACACAATGTTCTTGTGGAGACCATGATAACAGTCTAATAAAGTAATGATAGTTACCAGCACCACGAAACTAGAGCAGCGTGAAAAACTGAAAATATTTCAAACATTTCGTGACAAGAAACGAAAGTTAAAAATCTCTTCATAGCGAGGCTAAGTGTGTGAATTACTGTTTAGGCGTTTATTATTTTATGAGGGACTTGTTATCGTTACAATACTTACATCAGAGTTGACCAAATATTGTCATGGAGACTGCATCGAACTTTGTCCCTAACACGACTTTTGGTCTCCAAGGGGCTGCGGGAATACACGGTTTCTCGAATTTGGTACTGTGAAACTGTTGTAAAAAACGAAGCTATTCAAGCTACAGTACTCTACTACCCTTTTTCTCATACACCATTGTATCACTATTTGTATCGTACATACTGAGTAGTCTAACAGGCAGAGGATGCACTGCTCAATAACAACTGCATTTTGCAGTCGTAAACTCCTCCCTGTAGTATTACCCCCCTCTGGAGGCGAGGGGATCTACAGTCGTCCCTAGTCTTCCGGTAGACGGTCGGGCTGGTAGAGCGACTCCTCCAGTGGAGTTGAAGCGACGAAGAAAACTCGTGTTCGGGAGACCAGAAATCCCACACCCTGCGTTGGGTGGGCTCTCTTAGCACGGCAGTGCTGTCTACGCAGCAAAAAGATGCGTTCAATCCTGACAGAGCAGGGCAGGAAGACCTAGGGTGGTCGGATGTCCGCAGACTCCTCTCCAAGAGAGGAGGGTTAAACCTGGAAGGGATGATGGAAGCCCTACGCCGAGGGACTTCCTGGAATAGAGTTCGGAGAGGGTGTTCTGGGATCTTAGGATCTCACAATAGAGCCGTTTATACTAACCTAGCCCGTTTCGTCCCGAGGGAGAAGGCGGTAAAAGGCGCGAAGCGCTGTGGTCCCAATCTAGGGACCGTCGGAGACCTCGTGGAGTCGGGAATTTTCTGCCTAGCTGGCGAGCGTACGGGATCGGAGGGAGCTTCCTAGGGAAGCTTAGTAGCCGAGGCTAAGGAAAAACCTCATTGTATAGGTTCTGAGTGCCGCTTGTGACCGCACGAGCAATGTAGAGCTCAATCTTCTTACCAAGTCCGTTTCGTCCCCTGACGGGGAGAACGAAGAGCGATGCGCGGACTTCTTACTCAATCTGACAGTTGCAAGTTAAGAACGCTTATTGGAATGAGAGAAAGAGAGAATAGAATAGGGTACTCGTGGGTACCTTCTTTCTCAGGGATCACTCTGCTAATCAGAGTGCCCTATTTACTTAGTCGTAGTTTCCGTAGCCTACAAGATTATAACTATCATTAAAGGTCCGTGCACTGAGCACTGTAAAGCTACCTCGTCCAGTTCAGGTATCCACTGTCAGCATCTTGGGGACGGCCGGTCGTGTGCTCAGCCTCCGCGAAGGGAAAGTTCGTGCTTACAACTGTAGGTGTAGAAGGGCACTTATGATAGGGTTGACACAGTGCCCTGTAGGTAGACCCCTGTGGTTTTCTGTGTCAGGGGAAGACACTATGGAGTGCGGGACAGTGTACGACGGGCAGCGTACCGCACTGAGGTGCAAGGTTGGCCAAGTGTCGGGTTTTGGCAACCGTTCCCCACCCCTTGTGAAGGGACGCAATCATTGGGGGTTGGAATTAGACACAAATTTGAGGTGGTCCGCCAATGAGGCGATGACGTGGGAAACAGCGTTTTCCCGTCGTACTACCCTCCCGTTTTCCCCAGAACTGCAAAATTTTATATGCGGTACGCAGATGTAATGAGAACAACAGACAATGTTCTCTGTTTAGATCACCGTAAAGAACAGTTAAGGAGTAGTAAATTCAGTAACATTGCATTGATGCACAATAACGAAAACAAAGAAGAAGCTCAGAGATAAAGCACAATCGATAGTTTAATGATACCAACTTCAGCAAACACTCTACCTAAACAGCTTCAAAGGACTGAATGTTTTTGGATACTTTGTACTCATCAGCAAAACCAGTGAGTTCAACAAACACCATTTTGGTAGTCTTATCCGCCCCCTCACTGATTTCCTCCCCCTTCCTGTCATAAAATATTAGACTGTGAAGAAATATTATTGGGAACTAGGAAAGGGAGGGGAATGCGGGCTACAGATTTCACTCCATCGCCGCTTCGATCCCGGAGATGTTTTAGAGAATCTTCGAAACCAGCGAATTTCGGATGGTAATCCTCTAAGCCTCCGATTCTAGATTCCTTGCCAAGCCACCTCCGGAGAAAAAATTGTCACATCTGACAATGGCCATGGCCATGTGACGGTTAACTCCAAAACCAAACCCCCATGTTCCACTGTAACTAAAAACATCGGCAGGGCTCACTCCCGATGGCAGAATAGCAGCAGTACTGTCCCTTTTGACCATCGTCTTTGGTTCCTTCCATTCGGAAATTAGATATACAGGTTTAAAAAGAGAGTGACCCATAGACCAATTCCATTCCAAAATCATCATCTTCCTCCGTGGTGACGCGCCGTTTCTTAGTGGAAAGCTCTGCATCTAAATATGTACCTTTTCTGTCTAAAAGATCAGAGTCTGCATCAATAGCCGCACCTGTAAAGAAGTTGGTAAGTCTGATTAATATTGGATAAAAGTAAAGTGTCAGATGATTTACATACCGTTCCCTCTGTACTCGTCCCTCATTCTATTGAATCGAGTACGGAAGTTATTCAGGTTGTGGTCCTGGAAAATTCGCTTGGAGTTCCAAACTGCTTTGGGATGCTCCTTTCCCGTCAGTACCCCGGTGGCGAATTTTTGAATTTTTCGCGAAGAAGCTTACTGCAACCGATCCCTCGATGAGCCTGGGATTCCGTGAGGGGGACATTTTTGAAGGATAAAAAGGGATGTGAGGGAGTTTGGTGGTGAGTTTCGCAAGTGATACTTCGCACCCAGTACTGAATAAAACATTAAGAGCAGCATAAGTTATGACTAAGAGTTTAGTGCCAAATATAGAAGGCAGTAGAAAGAATGAATTAATTATTGAAAAGAGCTCCACTTGGCTTACGAGCACAAGCAGTGGATATGTATAGAAAAACATGAATTCGTAATTTTCAAAAAAACATTCCAACGTTACGGGAAGATATATTTATTCCAATGGGCCTAAAGTGCAGTAACGTTCATGATGATCGAATAGTCCGTTATATTGTATCATGTACGTGTTCTTCTTTTTCCCATGAATTTTCAACGACGTGTTTTGTTACACTGCTGTATCTTTTTGCGACAAGACATGGCGTATTTCAGTTGTGTATGTAACGGCTAAAACAGAGAGGAGAGAGTTTCTCAATGACTTTCATATTTCATTAGTAATATGGCATGTTTTATTGTAAATATGGCGTTTTGGCCTTTTTCGGTATTTTGAAGGGCTATAATTTGGGTGTACAATATGGATATTCAAGCGTATTTTGCCATATATCAATCTATTCAAGGATTATGAGGAGTTTACCCGCTAAGAATATTGACAAGGCGTCCTCCGTGGTACGACGTATGGCATAATTTGAACCATATTTTCCTCCTGTATGGCATATTCCAACCACTCAAATTCAAAGGCCTGCAGATTGACTGCAGGAATATTATCGAAAGATATTATAACTGAATGTAGATTTATAAGCTGTTCTGTAAGAAACTGGAAGTAAGACGTTACTACTACGTAAAAAAAATTTGTTGAACGGTGACATTCTTCTGTAATGACAATCATGAATATTGAGATGCTGTAAGCCACTTTTTACTTTTAGGATTCTAAAAATGTAATGGTAAGATCATGGGTGTTTAGTGATAGGCGAATCGTTTTTTACTCCGCAATTATGGCTTCATTCATTTCCTGTTCAACCGATATGCTCCTTCACCATGGCCGGCCCCTTCTGGGGAGGGCTGCGGGGTTCAGTCCGAAGACCAAACTACGTCAATTTCGATCGTTATTTGGGACATCTCCTCCGGTCTGCGAGAAACTTTGGGGGCTCATCGGCAAGCAGATGCCGAAAGGGGCAATCCAAGCTCATTTATTCAGGGGTTTAATGTTCCTGAAATTGTATAGCTCAGAAGAGGTTCACGCTCTAATAGTAGGAGTTGTAGGACTTTTTTGAGTCCTGGTCCGAGCCCGGAAGAGTGGACGAGCAAGTGCCCCTTTTATATCGGTGACTAAGGACTCGTGCCCGCTCCCGCCACGGATGGATGACCGCTGCCTCGCGGTACCTCGGGCTAGAGAGCCGCTCCACTTTGATGCAGACTGACGTAACCGCGCTTCCGCGAAAGGTGCAGCCCCTACACGTTTCCGACCTGGAAAGATTTGCACCTCAACGCGACCGTACAGCGATGCCACCGCGAATTCGCGAGCGCGACAAGAGTTTGGACGGTCAACCGGTACACGTGACACCCCTTTAGCAAAGTACACCAGTACTGTGTGTTAGTTTCACTTGACGATAGACGCAGATACAATAGCCTTTACTGATACACTAGCTAGGC
>JAUBNZ010000896.1:0-11594 GCA_032355485.1 Bonnemaisonia californica
CCTGCAGCCCCGCCCCTGCGCACTCGTCCTTGCCCTGCACGCCTGCGGCGGCGCGTCGGACGTCGCGCTGGCCTTTGCGGCCCGCTGCCGCAGCGCCTTTGTGGTCGCGCCCTGCTGCGTCGGCGGGCTGGTTTCGCCAAAGGCCGCCGTTGTCGGCACGGGCGCCGCCACCGTTGCGGCAGACCCGTGCGGTGGCGATATCGACTGGTGCAACCCGCGTAGTTCGCTGTTTCGCTCCTTGCTTACATCCGACGAATACGCACGTCTGGCGAGAGCGGCTGATTATGCAGAGGCGCTTTCCGGGCGCGATGCGTGGCGCTCCGTTGCCAAGGCTATGCTCGAGCAGGACAGAATGCTGTGGATCATGTCGCAGGGCTTCTGTGCGCATTTGGTGAAGATGCCGCTCGACTGTACCCCGAAGAATGATGTACTGGTCGGCTGGCCGGGTGTGTCGACGGGCTGGGCGGAGGATGCGGCTGCGAACGACATGATTAGTTCTGTAAGGGAGGGGAGCGTTATACGCGGCTTTGGCGTGGAGGAGATCCGAACCGTGGAGGCCATATTGAAGCAACACGTCCTAGCGCATCCAGACGGCGCCTACGCATTTCCAACCTCCCTAGGCGCGCGCGAGCGCAAGGCCGTCCACGCTGTGGCCGAATCGCTCGGACTGCATCATGCGAGCTGCGGGAAGGGCGCGCGTCGTTTCGTCCAGGTGGCGCGTACGCAGTTCTGGCCGGCGTTCTTTCAGACTTACCTCGGCGTCGGCGGCGGGTCTCTGGAGGAGATGTGCGCCCGGTTGGAACGGCATGTACCTGCGCGCTGTGTCGCGAGACGCGCGGAGCTGCGCGGTGATATGCATCATGTCACTGTCGTGTCGCCGCGGGAGATACCGGCGCTGGAGTATTGTTACAAGGGGGATCCTGCTGCTCTGCTGCGGAAGACGTGCGCTTCGCTGCCTGGTACGCAGCTTCGCGTGCTGGGCGTTGGAAAGGTTAGCGCCGTGTCGAGGACGTTTGAGCCGGCGATGCCTGATGGGACTTTGGAGCTTGAAGAACGGTTTGTCCCGCAGGCCGACTTGGAGGATACGATGAATGATGTGTACTTTGCCGTGGTGGATTGGCCGGCTGCTGATGAACTGCGGAAGGAGCTTGGGTTGGGACCAGCTGACTTTCATATAACGCTCGGGTTTGCCGTGAAAGATATTCATAATGTAGCTAAGAATCGGGAAACCATTCTGTACAAAACCGAACACGTTTGCTCGCCATGGCCGTCCTCTCAAGGAGGGTGAACGCCAAGTTATGTTGACTCGTATCAGCCTTTCGCAGATTTCCCGTCTGCATAAGCCATTGAAATCCCCGCGAGCACCTCTTTCATTCAGTGATCCGTTTACCTTCCGTCATGAACTGCGCTACAACTCCCCGCCTCTATCTACAGTCCATCAAGGTTCAACAGTTACTTTATCCATATACTGACTACATCCAAGACCCCTCCTACTCTACCCGCGAGTGTGTCAATCCTCATCTGGTACGGCTCCCTCCGGCATACTACCCGAAATTCCCGTTGGTTGGTTGGGCTCGAGTTCGAACAAATCCCCCCCTGCTCTACCTGCGAGTCGTCCTTTCTCAGCTGGTACAGCTCCCTTCGGCATAATATCCGAAATTCTCTTCGGCTGATATGGCTCGTCCTTCGGAAGGTTGCGACCAAACATATCTCGTTCCGTGTACTCCCAATTTGCATTGCCCGGTACATCCGGAGCAGCTACCACACAGCAGCCAGTAACGCCCAACCATGTGACCACGACCGCAACTACCGCAAATGCGGCGATCACCCCGACAACCCGAGCAATTGCTCCCACGTTACGCGCCCCAAAACCGGACAAAGTCTCCTTCTTCTCGCCGTCTTCTCCTCCGGGGTTAGATTGTGGATTACCAACCGCCGTTTTGTTACCAACAGCAAAGACACCTAGATTCTTCGTCCTCACTGTGATTATATTTTCGACAGCGTTGAAGTCTACAGAATCCTTCGGGTCCAGTGTTAGCTTGAAACATGATGACCCATCGCATACCGGTTTTTCCAACGACAGCAAATTCAGCAAACGCCCCCCGACGTTTTCATCAAAGGGCGTCGATGGATTCGCTGATGAATTCCACTTCATGCGCAGCTCCAAGCATTGATCAGGCAGAGTATTTTGCTCCATTCCGCCTAGTAGAATAGATGGAAACACGTCCGCATAGTTGTCAATTTCCGTTACAAATCCAGTATCGAGAACAGCTTGCTTCGGAACTTCGGCCAGCATTATGCTCCTCCGGCTTAATTCTGTTCCTGATACTGCATTTTCACAAACCTTGAGTCTCACAACGTCACCTTCCAATGGAGTACTTGCTTGTGCCTGCGTGCAAATAATGCTCACTCCAATGTTAATCGGGTCAATTTTGTCTCCATCAGAGCCTGTTGTGGAACGACCAGCGCCATCCAAATTGTCTGGGAACTTTGTAGACTCAAACCCTCTGAAGCCACACGATTCCTGCTGAGCTCGCATCTGAAAGATATACCGGGGAAGCTCGTTCACCGCAACTGCATAAGAGCTTCGTGTGACTTCATTTTCTTTCAGGAGCCTGACACGCGAAGAGCCGCCCTGCGAAATGCTATATGACGCAGAGAGCGTCAAGTTGGCCACCGCAGACATCTTCTCAACCACTTCGCTACTGACAAGAGGTTTCACAGATTCGGACTCAGTGGAGTTGACAGCATTCTGAGCTTGCTTCAACATGTTAAAGACTGTTCTGTCGTCCTCAACCAACTCAGCCGGCACTTCAGCTAAACTCAGCGACTGTTCAATGGAGCTTTCCACCTGATTGGGTCTGAATACAGTGTTATCTGCCAGTTTGTCACTTATTGCGCTCAATCGTGCAACATATCTCGTTGCGTCTTCCTTCAAACTGACAGCCACCGCCGAAGTGTCAGATGCAACAGCTTCCACAATATCGTTGGTGATATCGACTACGACAGCAATGAGCCTTTCTACGCAACTGTGGTCTCGAAGTCTTTCGCATGCGGTTACTTCATTGTCGAGACTAGTCAAACGGGCTCTGAGAATCTCAATTGTGGTTGCTCCCGGTGAAGGACTCGGTACCGAGAGTACCAAACTTGTGTCCAAGGTGACGATGTCTATTTGGGCTCCGTTTGAATTCCTCGCGATGCATTCAATGCCGTAACTGCCTGCAGCTGGAAAGGAAAACGTTGCAAAAGAAACCGTGCTGCAACCCCTCCCAATCGAGAACTTCTTCGTCGGGGAACTCACCAGGAAGAAGCAGTACTCGATGCCTTGCGTTTCAAAGGAAAGTTGAGCACTTACGGTAAACTCAGTATCGGATACTATTCCCGTAGTCACTTGCGGTGCCGTGCAGGTAAGCTTAGGAACATCAGCAGTAGTGAAAGCGAGGTCGAAGTTTGATGTCAGGCTGGTATCGATAGCAGATACTGATACACGGACCCGGTATTCTGTTGAAGGCTTCAGACTTCCACGGGAAAATCCCAATGGAAGGCGTGAACTTTGACCTCTAGCGCTGGCAAACTCTGTATCGGTCTTTAGCACCCCATTCGTAGACAGCAAGAACCGTTGGCTCGGATTGACCATGTTATATATCCACGACGTAAGAGGATCAGAATTGGCGGAGGGCCGGATGATGATATCATTTTGAATGTCAACAGATGTCTTGCTCAGGATGTTTCCTTTTGAATCTACAAGATCGAGCGTATCCAAACGCGGAACTCTGTCGGGAGCAAACACGGTACGGACTTCGACGTACAAGAATGTTTCAGATGATCGAGTGCCCTTTGTCGCTCTGAGGCCAAAAGAAAAGAATGTCGAGTCAGGATCCGAAGACTTATCCAGAACCTCTTCTGTTAACGCGGAAGAGCTCACAGTGAAGCTCTCTACGCTTCGGTCTGAAGGCAAGATACTGCTGCAATCTTCGACACCAGTTCGAAAACTGAATGCAAGCGCCTTTCTGCAGCTAATCCATTGATATACTATGCCACCTTTCGGATCTCCTTCTCCTTTCAAGACGTCGGGATCAATAGATCTGTTACCTGACATAAATAAGTCAGCGGATGACAGAACCAATGAGCCATTGACGCCATCATTGATCTTCACCTCCAGTGGGCTATCTATCACTTTGACAAGGATCTGGTCACTTCCTTTAACATCCCGGTTTGAAGAGAGATAAGCCTCCAGTTTCAGTTCCTGCGTACCAATTTGCAAGTCACTCTTCGCAATATTGAATACTTGACCGAGTTGGGTGGGTCCAGTAACAGAACCGCTTGTAGTTGTCTGAACAGCAGCGTTGTCAACTTGGAAAGTTTGCCCCCTGTAGGACCATACCAAGACAAGTTCCGAGTCTTCCAAAGCCAAAGAGCCACTTGGAGTTACCGCCAAAACTGATGCCTGTACGAGTGTGACAGCATTAGACGAACGGGTTAGCTCTTCGAGTTCGTAAATTTTCACAGTCACGTATTCTGCAGTTGAAGTTGCGACTGACACTCTAACTTGTTCTGAATCCCTCAACCCAAGCGAGTTCTCGACTTCTATCTTGACGGTATAAATTTCAGAAGTGGATGATAACACCGTCGTGCCGATATTGAATACCTGGGCGTTTGCGACAACATTCGATGTGGTAACCTCTTGTCCAGCTGAATTGAATACATTCCATCTGTATCGAACGCCTTGATTATTTCTCGAGACGTCTGCAACAAATGATAGACTTCCACCGGAAGGAACAATATGGATGCCGGAATTATCAGGACTGCTATTAACAACAGTAAGGGTGACATCTGGAGGAATCTGGTACGTGAGGGTCTGCGTGCCAGATGTTTCAGCGCAGATTGCAACTGCAACGGCATAACTAGATTCTGGGCCAAGGTCTGCCACCGGGGGAGAAAAGAATGAAAGTTGAGTTGTTCCATCGAGAGTTACTTCTTCCGCCCCTATCTGGAATCCGCCGACCAATACGTGTGAATTTTCGCCAAAGCCTTGAAAGGAACCAGTTAGTACAATCCTCTCACCTCCCCCAACTTGAGCTCTGCTGGGACTGATCGAATTAAGCAACGGAGGAGCACCGAAAGAAACTGACAATGCAAGGGAAGGATCTAATATCACACCAATTCGCTGCTCAGCACCAAATATAGCCATGGCTCTGAAAGTAACATTAGTCCCCAGGCCTCCAGCACTCTCAAATGTCGTCACAGAGGAATCAGCAACCGGGTCGTAGGCAAATCCCCCTACCTGCTGAGACCATATGGAAGTAGAATCATCAGAATTCTTGACCTCGATTTGCCTGGTAGTTGCGAACCGCATGTTGTATCCAGTCAGTTGTAATGTCTCAACCTCGCACGGAACACTCTTGAACTGAGTCGAACCCCTTCGAAGACCCGTAATCACTGGAGGAGCAGCCTCTTTTATCCTGAAGTTGAGTACTTGTTCATAGTCCTCACTTGCAGTACCAAATGAACTCCATTTCATCTGGATAGAAAACTCTCCAGACTTGTACGTTCTGAACTGCACCCCAAGTTTTGCAGGAGTCTCATCATCCGCAGCTGCAATTCCAATAGCACATCCAGCGCTATTCCGAAGGGCCACAAGGCTGCTTACGATGTCAGCGTCAACTATCGAACACGAAGACGTGTCAAAATTTAAAATCTGATCCCCAACCGTAGTCGATAGGCTTGCAGTCCTAAAGTACGTAACAGCGGAGGACCCAGATACAGCTGTTCCCCCCGGAAAGGTACCGGTAATAGATATCTCGCGAACTCCTTGGTTTGTTCGATCATAGTTGTCGAGGCTGTAGAAGTTCCCATCTCCAGACACAATGGTGGCGTCAGGAGACAGAGCACCAGAAGCATCTGGGATATAAAACACAATACCGAAAACATTGTTCAAAATGCTCTCTGATTCGTAAGAGGGTAACGTTTGTCTCTCAGACATCATCTCGTGAAGCGGACTCATTTCTTCTCTTACTACCACGTTTGGTGTAGCAGTAAGACGACAAGAGCTTGTTCCGGGAAACTGGTTGAATGCGCATGTTACAGTCGTGTTATATGCAGTAAGGTCACTCCCGATGATTTCTGACTCCACGTTGGACACCAAACAGGAATCTGTCGTTATAACGGTTCCAATTTCGCACACATATGCAATGTCGTACTGGCTCAATGTTGCTCCAGATGGAGGCAAGAAGGAAAAAGAGAGAACAGACTCCTCAGCCTCTCCGTTGGATAAAAAGTGGTTCGTTTCTGCAGAAGATGACAGCAGCGTTATCCCCACGGTTGGAGTCGAGTCGAAAACGCGCAAGGAATCGTAGAAAGTTGCCATCACATCGCTGTATTGGTCGTGATAAGCGGTGGTAATAGAAAAAGTTGCAATGAGAGAAAGCCAAAGGACGACTCTCTGCAAGGGGTTGCCAGCGAACGGCAACATCCTTCTCGTCGTCAAGCCCCTAGGTAACGGAAGATAACTTGGGAAGAACGTAAGATCGACAGCTGCACTCGGATAGGATTATCAAAGTAAGAAGTTGGGTGCGAGCTTCAGAAGCTTCTTCGTGTTTTCGTGGAAATTGTGATAGTTAGGAAGATTTCCTTTACCCTGAAGAAGTTGGAGCAGTCCTCGAGTCCGAATCGAGTTCGAGCACTCTCTTCTAAGTTCAAAGAGTCGCAGAGCCATGCCAGTAACCAGAAGTACTCAAAACTATCCTCCCTAGCTTCAGATGTTATGAAAATGTCTAAAACGTAGATGAGCTGACAGAGTATAAGAATGTTGAAGATCGTTATAAGAGTTGCTGTCAAAATAAAGTCAATGAGCTGAAAATGAATATTGAGTATATGTATCGACTTATTTCTACAAGCAGTACCTACCTGAGTGAGACAATGCGCACCCTGAAAGTTGAAGCTCATCCAGACTGACAGTTATGCTCTGACCGCTTCAGTTGAAGTCTAAAAATTGATCGCAGCATACTGAGGGCACAGAATTTCTCACCTACTGGGATCATCCATATCGTCGGCATACAAGCAACCCTCGCTGGTTCGAAGGGTTGTAAAGGAGTAGGCGCAAACTGACAACCATGGATAGATTATTAGCACCAGGCCAATCATCCCATTGAAAGATCTTATAGAGGCCAGAACACGTCCGTTTTTTTCCATTCTATCTTGACAATGGGGATGTTCTAAGAAGAAATGGTACTCTACAACAATTTGTTCCATCCACCCTTCGGTAGGTCGAAGACAGTGTTGGCATTGGGCGGGCTATCATTCACACGCATGGTGATCCTCTAGTGGTGATTCGACTTTGTTAATATGTTTTCCTAATATCAAAATACATGCTACAGAAGGATAGACGTAAAAGCAAGAAGATTGGAAGCATAACCTTCACCCAAGTTACGATAGGCTTCGCAGAAAACTTAGGCCTGATAAGCTTACATTTTGTTTTTTCGGCCTTTATTCAGAACGGATCTTTTTACCAAAGGTTAATGGGCGACCCGAGGAGATGCTCTTCACAAATGTAGGGTTACCCTTTGCCCGTTCAGTGGTCGATAGGATAGGTAGTAGAGTCTACCAGACTCTATTACCTTTCCTATTCGACGCTTACATGCGTCGGAGAGCACCTTCTCACGATCAGAAACCTTTTTGGCAGCATCTCGGTGTCCCCGTATCCTTTCTAGTACGATCAAAATCTGCGTAGTTCAATCTGCAAAGAGGTCTCCAGAGTCGTGATTACGCCTTTAGTTTCCTGTAGTTCCTATCTCCCACCCAGCCAACTATGCTTCAGGTTATGGCGCTTCTGTGTACAAGCCTGTGAACATCACAGGCATGTACACAAAAACATGCAACCCTTACAATATCCTAGGTGCTAGAACTATGCGGGTGTACAGGTGTTCACATCCAGCAGCTTCATGTACTACTCAAAGCTGAAGATAGCATGACAAAGATTCCCAACCTAGTGGGGTATCTAGTAGAGGTAGAATGTCAGTCTTCCAGCATTGCAGCATTGCAGCACGCGCGGTTACTGCTCGTCGAAGCTCGCGTTGCCTGACTGTCCAAATAAAATAAGCAACCACGACGCCCGTCAAAATCACCAGTCTACCCACCCGTTTTACAAATTAAGACTGAATTGGTCAGCTGTGGACATCTATTCAACAGGGTCATCTCCTGGGATTGGTTCCTGAGGGGCGGCAGGCTCGTCCGCAGCCTCAACAGGGGCGCCAACGTCTTCGGTTCCACCGCCTCCAGCCTCGTGCAGCTCCATGAGCTTGGTGATATCAAATTTGGGGGCCTTGAGGATCTTGACCTTTCTGACGTGGACGTCTCTCAAAGGATAGATGCCCGACGTAGCCTTTTCGATCTCCTTGCCGATAACCTCCGGGATGAACTTGCGCACGAGCTCCTTCAGGTCGCAGACGGAGGCGTCACGGGCCATGATCTCGACCATCTTGGCGCGGATCTCCCTGATCTGGCTGCTTTGGGCGTAGGTGGTCTTCTTGACCTGGCCGTCGCGGCGCTTGGTGAAGCCGATGGCGAACATGCGGAGCAGGTAGCCGTCGGTGGTCTTGACGTCGACGTGCGCTTCGATGATAGTTTGCCACTTGCGCACGAGGGAGCAGAGCTTGTCCCTGGTGAGATCCATGCCGTGGAAGTTGGTGAGGCAGTTCCGGCCCTGGACTTCTTCGCACTTGAGGCGGATCTTACGGTAGGCCTCGTTCTCGGACTTTTGCAGGTCGGCGAGGGAGACCTCGTAGATACGGCCCTTGAGGGCCTCCGAGGCGATCTTTGTACCCTGCGTACGCGACACGAGGGTCTTTCCGACCTGGCGAATGGTGAAGACGGACGGGGCCTTGATGTCGTACCATTCTTTTCGCAGAAAGGGGTCCATGGCCTTCTTGCGGGAGCCCTTGCCCTTCTTGGAGAGGCGCTTATTCTTTCCGACCGCCTGTATGGATCAATGGCAAGCAATGGCAGGGAAGCAAACGGTCAGCTACTGTGTAAAAGAGGCAACGCGCGAACGCGCAGGCTTCGAATCCATCAGCCTCGCCGTTCAGGCAGCGGCACATCGCCCATCGGAACGCGAGCCACTCAGATCGAGTGGTGACAGAATGCAAACGGCAGAAGCGCGACGGTGCACGAAGCTGGGGTTGCAACGAAACCGCGTCCTAATTGCAGTAACGACGCGGTGCTCGCGGGACGACGCGAAGGCGGAAACGATGAGACGCGGGCGAGAAGACTTACCATGTTGAGTGTGTGCTGCTCGGAAGGTGACTCTGCTACGGGCGGCGGCTGGATGTGAAGGACGACGTGTGCGCGGGGTACGAGGGAATTGGGCAATGGTGATGAAGGGCGTCGACAGGATGCGAGCCTGGACGGTGTGTGCAAATTTGCAAAATTGTAGCACAGAGGGACGCCGGCGATCGACGCTTTTGCCGCTGGGATCTAGGGTTGACTGCAGGTACTGTAAGACGGCGTGCCGGGTTGATGGTACCGTGGGTTCTGTAAGTATGGCCTCTGTACACGTGTGCAGTGATGAAAGGACAGCTGTGACTATTTGGGAGGTGTTGCGCAATGTAATGACAATTGACGTGGGGCTGAAGAAATTATATGCAATTGTCGCCCAAAATGCGAAAGTGATGACTGGTTTCTGAAACTTACTTCGTGTACACGTGTAGGAGAGCGTCCATGCGGTAATTACTGGGGCCACTTGGGTGCCTAATTTAAACGGAGGTGAAGTAATTACTGGAAATTGCCAGCGAGCAGCCCGTCATCGTACTTTCCTGGTCATGACTGTACCCTTCGATGGATGTGCAGTCAGTGCCCGACTGCCGATGCTGCGAGAATACGTTCGCTGTCCCACGGATACACCAGTACACGCGCACCCCGCCTGAAATGTCGCAGTGGGTGTTGTCACCGCAACACAGCATGCGAACATAATGGAAGGGTACACAAAAGAGTAGATGGTAGAGAGAAGAAGAGAGGGCGCGAGCTGCGTTTTCCAAAACGACCAACTTGGCCATGCCAGCAGCGCCCCTGCCCGTCCTTACTGCCACGATGTCGCTTGAAGCGCTGCGAAATGAGGCAGTAATTTACTTTGTACACAGCGTGAACCTTGGCTTGTAAACCAATGAAAATATAACTACAATTAGCACTAACGGGTGAACGTTGTTTCCGTTTCTGGCCTAATACTGAAGTATGCGGGGAATGACAAAACAGTCAGCATCGATGGTCAACTCGTGGTCCGCCACTGTCAATCACACGACGGAAGGCTCTGTGAAGGTAGGGTTTTCAGCTTCACAGATGCCCCGCGGGACCATAATGTAACTCGTGCGTGACATCAGGGTAGGTAACTAAACGGCTTCATTGTCGCCATGTGAGGTTTCTTCAGGGGCTCTTTGAAATCTCGAAACCTGACTGTCGCGTCCCCTCTCTTATATATAATATATATATATATATATATATATATATAAGAGGACGTATGGGGTGTGTGAACCTTTGTACTTTTTGTGCAAGTGCTACAGTGGAATATTACTAAGCCGACCGCCATTGGCTCCAATGTCTGATTTCTCCCAGTACTGGCACTAAAAAAAACGATTTGTGCGTGCGCAGAAAGAAATGTGGAGTGTAAAAAAAGAGCCCCTTGACCGTATAATAAGGGGCGTATTGTTTTACAATTAAATCCGGTGCGCAGCCTGAAAAATTGTGAGTCATTGTAAGTCACAATAACTACAGCCAAGCGATACATGCGTACTGTGTATAGTATGAGCACTGTAGAAGAAGTGCTCAATTTAAATCATTATTCAATATTACAGTGCTTTCGTTCCTCCTATTTTCCTACATCTCTTAATTTATTCAATTTTCACCACTACTGTATCCGTCAAAACGACGGGGTGATAATAGCAGCACTCGGGACGATTTACCCCCCTCGGGCCGGGTGATAAGCTATGGTAGCAATTCGCCATTGCTTCCCATTGCTTGCAATATCAGCTTTACTGAAATGCATAGGAAGTGTCACCAGGCCGAAGCATCTGCAGAGGTATGCATGCATGCATAGAATGCCTGCAGAAATGCATATTCGCGGTCGCTTCTCGCACTTTGCTACTGCAGTATCCGAGCTCAGCTTCACTTCTACCGAACTTCTACCGAAATGCATGAACGCACGGAATACGCGTTGAGTATCGCGCACACTGCTAGGACCTGAGTTCAATTTTATTGCAAAGCCTATTATATCACATGGCAATGTATATGCATACAAGTCGAGAAAGTTGATAAGATTCATCACCAAGCACACATTCTTTCCCTCTGTGCATAGGCGGCGACGCCCTTCTTCACCTCTCTCCCTAGCTCCCATCTTCCTCGTAGCACCCAGTAGCCTGACCTTCCCACCGGGCTCCAGAATGCACAGCAAGCAGTTCATGTTCGAAACGCAGTCCAGCCGCCATGTAGCCGAGATGGCAAATATATATTTCGAAGACCATCTAGCATTCCCGTTTTATTGTTGGCCAAAAATTAAAAATACCAGCATGTAGCTGGTATTTAATTAAAGCCGCTTAAATGAATAAACG
>JAUBNZ010000897.1:0-13834 GCA_032355485.1 Bonnemaisonia californica
CGAGAAGAATCGGTTGGGTTACAACACATTGCGAACGAGAACGCTTCTTCTTAATGGTAGATCTGAAGGACGATTTTTCCTAGCATTTTTAGAGTTAAGCTACTTTAGACAACTAAGGCCTAATAAGCGTCACAATAAAAGATATAAATTTCGCTTTGGCAAATCAATAAGCCCTGCTGCTTTGGTCCGAATTATCGAACGAACCGTAACGAAACATTCTTGTTTGTAGAAGTCCAATGAATCAGTAGATTATCAAAACATAACTCGAGAAACATAATATAAAGAGAAGAACAAAACATAAAGTTTAGTGCATGTTGTTGAATGTGTTAATCTAACCGACGAACATCAATGTCGCTCAACGCTAGTCCCATTTTCCCGGCTTTACGGAATTCCTGCAATCAGCGACGCAGAGAATCTCCTGCGAATGATGAGACTGACGAAATTACTCCACTAACCACCAGCACTGTTGTGAATGAAGAGGTTCCAGCGAGAACACAGAAAGGTGCTACACGCTCTCTGCAACATGTTCTGTCTAAGGCCGACTGCTTCAAGATCGCGAAGTGGATGATATCGGAAAGGGCAGTGGCTCAGTTCCCATCCTTTTTTCGGGGAAAACCAAACAATGCCATTAAAAGAGCACGCAGATACTTTAAGGATCGTCACGAGATTGTGTCAACGTACGAGGCCAATGGTCGCAAGGGTAATGACCTTTATTCCTGCTCTGTAAACACAAAAGGAATTAGTGTGAAGATTCGAAAGGCTGCCGTTGGTCGCTGAAGAAAGAATGGAGCATGGGTTGTATGGATCCATGAATTACTGAAAATGGAATTTGACAGCCTACGAAAACTGGGAGTGAAGTTTAAAAGTGGCCTCCTCCTGCAACGGGCCCACAAATACCTTGAGGAATGCCCAACAGAAGACGTCGGATCTCAAGTCATCGAGAAGCGTTCAGGAAAGAAAATGGGGGACCTCACCACGTCACGCTGGGTACAGTTTTTTATGCAGTCGAATTCTATTGTGTTGCGTACTCAGTCTGGGAAACTTTCTTTCAGCCAAAAGAAGATGGAGCTCATTGATCGTGAAGTTGCATATCATCTAGGTCAGGTGAAGCGAGACTACGATTCAGGAAAGCTTTCGCAGGACCTCGTTTTTAACGCTGATGAGACACATTTCAAAATAGATTCCAACGACGGTCGGACATTGGCTATGAGAGGTGATCAGGAGGTTAAGTTTGCTGACTTCGTTAGTGGAGGTGACGGGATGACTATGATGTTTATGCTCGGAGGGGACCAACGTGTCATATATGTCCTCCATTTATGATTTTCCAGAACAAAAGCCGTTCTTACCCCATCCGCGGTGTTCCTGATGGTGTTCCAGGAGTATCTTATAGAACTCAACCAAAGGAGTGGATGGGCCGTGAAGTATTCTGTGAATGGATACGAGAGAGGGGGACGTGCAAAAGGCGCACGGATGGAAAGAAGATTGTTATATTCCTAGATAACTGTGGCGGACATGCGTTGACGGAAGAAGCAAAAGACGCATTAAGCAAGATGAACGCCGAATTAAGATTTCTGCCTGCGTGTGCCACATATTTATGTCAACCAGCGGATAGCTTCGTCATTCAAAAGATTATGTGTTCATGGAGAAGTTTATGGGATCAGAAGCGACTCACTATGGTTACGAACGAAGAGTGGACGGATTTCAAGAATAGGTCTGGGAAGCTTCCTTATCCAGGTAAGAATTTCTTTCTACAGTTGGCATCGCGTTGTGTTAGGGAAGTGAACTTACAACGTGATAAGGATGGAATGATTTATTCCCAGAAAGCGATGATTAGGAGTGGGTTATTCCCCAACCTGAATGGTGTTTGGGAGGAGAGGCAGTTGTTTCCCAATTTGCAGAGAATTGTCTCTGAGTATCGGGAGAACTTCGAAGGAAAGCCAGTTGCCGACAGCATGGCCTTGGATGGGGCTGTAACTGATTCTGATGAGGATGAATGAAGAAACAAACAGTGACACTAAAATGCATTTGAATTTATTAGTGTCAGTGGCACTAATATTGCTTGTAAGGTAATTAGTGTCAGTTCGGAATTAGTGTCCGTTACTCTAATATGTGTTTCATGCTGCTCAAATAAGCTATGAAAACTAGTGTCCGTTACACTATTTAAAGTAACCGGTGTAGCGATTGATTACAAAACTAATCGTACGACAAGGGGTGATATGGAGGTTCCAATGTTATGTTGCACCGAAGATTTTAGTTCAATAAACGTATTGCAAACTCTGATATCACGGCGCACGTAGGATGCGTTTTTCGCCTAAAAAGAGGGTTGTGTAGTGCAAAAGCGGTTATCACGGTGCATTTTTTAAATTGCTAAGCGAGCTTTGGAACACAAACAACGGGCCGGAAACCAGCTGATATCACGGTGCTTTTAATGTTTTTTTCTTAATTAAAGAGCCATATGGCGACGTGATAACCAGAACTACAGGTAGTAATAGAACAGGAGGGCTGTTTTCTGATATCACAGCGCTTTTTTGTAGAAATGTAGCGTCAGCCTATATAGAAGTACAAGAGTAGGATTAAATTGTAATATTATTAGAATTTCATCGTTACTTTTACACCATTTTTATCATACCTTAACACACTATGCAACGGGAACAATAGGCAACGACGCGGAGAAAGAGCGTCACTTTTAGAACATAAAGTATTATAATACTTGCACGAATGAATGTGTTGAATAAAGCTGTACACTGGGTATTATATAATATAAGTACATATTATGATACTTGAACAAATGAATATTTCGAATTTGTCGCCTGGCTGCTGTTATTACAAATTATTTTGAAGAAACAGCATTGCACCCTGAAATATACTATGTCAGCTACATCGGCAGACATAGTATATATATATATATATATATATATCGGCGGCGCAGCAGTTGGCGGCGCTGCAGCCCGGCGGCGCAGCACAGCCATATACTAAAATGACCGGCAGTTAGTCATTACCTCCCCACTCGCAACCTCATAGGCCAAAATGCGGACCCCGGTCCAATTTCTTTTCCCCATTCCAAATTGCCCCTTAAAATGCCGCGGGCGAAGCCCGTGACGGAGGCACTAGTACTATACAATGTCAAGCACATGTCCAGACAAAGGAATGTTTCGAAAAATTACTCACATTAAACCTATCACCAGAATACAGTACTTCCATTTTCCGCTTAATATAATTTTTTTCAATTTTCATCACTACAGTAGCCCTTCTATAGCCTCCGTAATAACTCAGCCGTGCGACAACGTATCTTGTCACCACTGAAGTATTGAAGTGAAGACCCCAGGCCCAGTGAATTAATTGCATTGTAGACCTGAACGAATGACGTTTGCATTGTCTCCAGATTCTGTAGTCACTGCAAATGTCTCTGGAGTGCAGAAGAGCTATTTCGCTGAAAAAGTGCGCGCCTGATGAAAGGCAGTTACATTATTCCTCCAGACTTGCCATCAGCAGTTGCTGAAGTTCTGCTTTACTTTTCGTTTGGCATAGTACTGTATCCTGCATACATCCATGAGATTGTAAGTAAAGAAATCTCCTTCTCTAAAAGCCGCCTACAAGCAAATGTAGTATGCCATTTTCTCCATCTAGCAACTGAATTGCCTAATCCAAATTGATATAAAAATGTTAACCGTGACGGGTCAACATCTATCAGTCTCGTCTCAGGACAGATTACAGTAGCCCAGCGACACGTCATTATCTCAACAAGCGGCAGAAAAAATGAAGTATTGAATTGGTAGTTGGAAGGAGAGCTGCCGAATTTTACTTCAGCATGTAATCCCAGTGACCTTGAATGTCGTCAGACCTTCACATGTACCCTCCGGGAATGTTATACATCCATCTACATAATACTAGTATACATAGTAGGTATACCTGCTATCGGAATACCTGTTGTCTGAAAACATGATATGTTTTAACACTGCAGGTGAATAAATGGGGATATTATAAGTTACGATTCCGAACCAATCATTTTTAAAACAGCCTGCCACGGGGCAAGAAGGAATCCGAATCAGCACAAACTAATGCTCCTACACACGGGAACTTCTCCCAATCATGCAGTTTTCGTCCGAACCGTTAGTTCTTTTAAGACCATGGAATGCATTTTTGGGATCCTGGTCTCCAGATTGATTGTTGTCGGGACTTGGTGAAGTCCTTGACTTCGTTCCTGGAGATCAAATAAAGGCTATAGCAGCTTAAAAGAGCTTGCAAAAAATATATGAGGTGACGACTGAGTAGATGTACGTTTGAGACAAGGCAACAACCTCTCAGATTATACATCTTGCTTGTGTAAGAATCTATACGATGAAGTCTCCTGAATTTTCCAATTTCCCAATTTAACTTCGACGAATTCTATCTCGGCAATTTGGCCCCGCATATCTGTATTGAAAGCACCTGAAAAAAGAACACAATGAGACATGCCCTCCCCAGCTTTCAGTCATCTACTCTAACCTCCGAAAATTGCTGGTTCCGGATCTGTGTAGTTCCGCTGGAGTATCTGCCTGAGAACTTTATATATTGATCTTGAGTGCAGCATTCGTTCGGACTCTCAACCTTCTTTGCCAGTTGAGCAACTCAAAAAACTGTTTCCGGACCCCCGAGAGATGACAGGAATGAATTTCCGTTCTGCTGTACGCCTTTCTGTCATTCTTCCCTATGTACTGCTATGTGATGCGATCATCTCCAGTGAGATGGGCAATACACCTTTCGTTTCCTTGCTTCCGGGTAACAGTCTTCTCACTCCAGAAGGCCTCCGCACAGCTCGAGGACTACGCCAGCGTGTGATCTCCCACGGAAGTTGTAACCCAAACGTTTGCTTTGCATTAGACGGGAGCTCTGCAATCAGTTCGCAGGAATTCAACTTGCAAAAGGAGTTTGTACAGCTTGTCACGGCGATCGCCGGTGTCGATAACGAGGCAGCATTCAGTGCCGTACAATACGGCCTTCGTAACATCCCCATCAGCGAGTTGACGAATGATGTCAGCCGTTTTCTATTCGCTGTGGACGACACAGAGCTGAGTGGAGCCAGCCGTTCGTTTGTCGCGGCAGGCCTTGGATTTTGCATTCAAGAACTGCGTCCGAGGTCAGAGGATGCGAACAAAATCGTCCTGCTTGGGGATGGAAGGTCCAACTTTGGTGGAGACCCAGTTCCGCTTGCAAATGAATTCCGATACAGAGGAGAAGGTGAAATCTGTGCTGTTGGGGTCGGCTTCCGATCCATTGGCACTCTAACGATGATTGCAGGATCTCGCAACCGCGTATTGGCTATTAGGGATTATTTTGAATTTCTGGATATTCTTGAAGAAGTTATTGTCGAAATTTGCGGGCTTGCCGATCCAAATCCCAGCCAGGTTGCGAGAGTCTTGGCTGTGCGGAGTGACGGTGAGAGCCTGAAGGCAGCCCGACTCAAGCATTACAACGGATTTGGAAAGACGCACGGCAAATAAACATGGCAAATATGAAATCCACTTATTGTGGGAATATTGGCTACTTCGGACGAAAGAGCACGTGTAAGATGCGGTCTCACAGAATCGAGTCCTACTCATATTGACGACTACTAAAACAAATGCCATTAGACTCTTAGAATTAGTTCGGGAACCAGTAAAATGACGAACCCTTCCAGCAAATAGTAGGACTTCCAATGAGTAGGGGGCAGCGCGTAGAGAAGAAACAAATTCCATCCATGCCCACCGAGCTATCGCGCTAAAGTATTCCTGCCTGCCTCTCTCTAACCAACTGTTCAAGTTTCCGACAGCCGAAGGAAGAAATGTGGATTTTAATTTGTTTTCATTGGGAGTTAGTCAATATTAGCACTGGGGCCAGTAGATGGGCCAAAGACAGCAGAAAGGACGAAAAAATTTCAATATTATTGATTTGCCTTAGGTCCTTATTAATGTTATTAGCCCTTGTGGCCACCCTTTCCACGAATGGTGCTGTAGCGTATTGGAAGGAAGGCAGCTGTCTAGGTACCCTGCAACATTTGTAATACCAATTACTGAAATATCGAAATTTTATTTCTGAAGAACGCTTGCGTAGAGCCTCTAATAGCCTCCATTAGAGGCTATACGCAAGCGTTATAGCCTAAGAACTCTTGCGTAGTTAGAGCATCTCTACCCGATGACTCTATTCGCGTCTCTAATTAAAATTTTCTGGCCAAGTGTGGAACTTTTATTGGGTAGATGTATAGCTCTATTTGTTAGTAGAATTATGTGAATAGATTTGCGGCGCTACTCTACCGCGGTGATTTAATCAGACCGGCAGTAATGCACACGTCCTCTTCAAGGCTGTACAATGTCAACGACTCAGCGGTGCGACCCCCCTCTCACCTGTTTCTCTTCAGACTCAAGCGACGAAGAGGCGTTGTCCTACCTGGTCACCACTGGAATGTTGCCAGGATTGACAGGAGCAGCGACTGATGGCTCAAGACTGGGCTCAAAAAAGGGCAAACGGGGCAACCTCAACCGTGACTTTGATGCCGCTTTCACCCGCCTGATACGGGATTACATTGGGCAGTGCCCATTATACTCAGATGTGTCTTTTGAAAGGCGTTTTAGAATGCCACGCACGGTATTCGATCGCCTCTACACGGAAATGCAGGGTGAAGGTATATTTGTGCGAAATAAGGATGGACTGAATCGTGGAGGGATTCACCCACTACAACGGATGGCTGCCGCTCTCCACAAGCTTGCGTATAGTATAGCAGCAGACGCTTTGGATGAGTATCTTAGTATGTCCGAAGACTCATTCTTGCAGTCAATGAAGTCCTTTTGCTCTACTGTTATCCAGAAAATTGGGAAGGAGTACCTGCGTGAACCGAATGAGGTAGATCTCAAGCGCATCATGGGTATAAACGCAGCAAAGGGTTTCCCTGGGTGTATTGGCAGCATAGACTGTCAACACTGGGAGTGGAAAAATTGCCCGATAGCTCGGCCGGGGCAATTTAAGGGAAAGGAGAAGAAGCCCACAATTGTGCTGGAGGCGATATGCGATGGAGAATTATGGATATGGCATACGTTATTTGGAAGTCCTGGTAGCTTGAACGATATCAATGTATTAGACCGATCACCTACGATGGAACGTATTATAGCTTGCGAGTTCACCCCTGCTTTCCCATATATTTTGCATGGAAAACAGCACACGATGCCGTACTATCTCGCCGACGGCATTTACCCAAGTTGGGCGATCTATATCAAGACCATTAAAGACAGCTTGAAAAGAAGGGATGGTGCATTCGCACAGGCTCAGAAAGCAATCCGGAAGACATATAACGTGCGTTTGGGGTGCTTGTGGCTCGCTTTCACATCCTTCAGCATCCTTCGAGGCTGTGGAAGAGGAATGACGTATCGAACGTCATGGTGACTTGTATTATTCTCCACAATATGATTGTGGAGAGCCGCAAAGATTGTTACGACAGTGGCATGGCATCACTGCAGCACTTTAATGAGGCCCGTATAATGTTCGCCGCGGGTCAGTCGTTTACGTGGGAGTCAGAGTCAGCGACTCGCTACCTGTTGAACAGTGCCCTACCAGCAGGAATTTGGGCTATCATTGTATCTTCTCGTCACGCGCGCATTACAAGCACCGTCGACCACTTCTCCTTGAAGCGAGATCTTATTGAGCACATCTGGAACGAACATGGCTCGACGTAGCGACCGCAATGAAGTTGACCTTGAATAAAGCGAACTTCTTTACCAATCTACTGTCCGGATACGCTTGCAAACCTCGGCGCGTAGCGCAGGAAAACGAGCGGGTTCCGGGGGGCACACCCGGCGTGTGAGCGGCCACGAGGCCGGGAAGCGATGTTTTCCGGTGCATGGCTCGTTCTGGTCTCTCAGACCTCCTCGGACCGCTCCGTCGCGCCCTCGGAGGGCGCAGCAGCCGCTTGCAAGGTGGTACTTTCTGGCTGGGTTGTGGCCGCGCTTGCGCTGGGTGCTGGTTGCGGCCGCCTTAAATCGCTTTCGTGGTTCGTCGACTCTCTTGCGATTGCGATAGCTTCCGCTTCTGCTACCTTGGCGCGCTTGAGCGAGGTACGTGGAACGAATCGCTGAGAAGAACACGGCGGTTTCAGGAAGACTAGCGGCTTCGGGGCGAGAAAATGCGGCAAATGCATTGCGCTCCTCTAGGACATCCGACTTCCGCTTCGCGGACTCCGCAAGAACGCGCACCGCTTGAGTTATCAGCTCCTCTTGACGGGCCATTTTCGCTCCTCGTGCCCCAGCCCGAACCTCTCCACATTCTTCGATGGCGTCAGAGTCTCTCTCGCTTCACTATTGCGTGTAGATTGTGCTTCCGTTGACGCCCGTTGGCTGGGCTCTTGCTGCCTATCCTGAGACACGGGAACAGGCGTCGCGGCAGAGGTAGTGGGTGCGCAGGACCACTTTGGATGCTTCCGAAGAATGTGCCAAGCCTTGCAGTAGAGCCACTGATCCTTCTCAAAGTTCTTGTAGTCATAGTCCATCCGATTGGTGTGCTCGAGGTGGATTTCGACTGCCATCGATAGCACCTCCTCGTCCCCAACCCCGGTTGGGTTACATGCACGCACCTTCCCGAGGGAGATGAAGAACTTCTGGACGTCAGCCGACATATCGCTGAAGTGTTGCTTGATGCTCGCTGCGGTTCGGTTACCGTACTTTCCTTCCGGTACTACGTGCGACGCGGGACCCTTCTCGGCAAAACGACGGCGGACGGTATCTTGGAAGACTTTGCGTGTCTGGTCGGTCCCCGCAATCGGATCTTCTGACGCTGAGATCCATGCACGAGCAAGAACGCAGTTCTCTTCGGCATCCCACTTCTTGCCGCGGCCCATCCTTGACTACGGGAGAGGGAGAGCTGAAGGGACGAGCGTTGCTGCGACGGTGCCATGGGGCAGCTCCTGGGGTGGAACAGGCGTTGCTGCGACGGTGTGAGTGGGCGGCTTCTGGAGGTTTGCATTGAGTTGAACTTTGCCGGGAAGGCACATCCACCCACTAACCAATCAGGCGGGCCTCCGTGTCATTTCTATTGGATAGAATAGAGCACGATCTGCCTCTAACGAGGGGTTGAATAGATCCAGATCGCGCTCTATTCTATAGAGAAATTTTACGAATAGATTAGAAACCGTGCGGTAGAGTATCATTTTTCTTGCGCCTGCAAATTTGTTCATTAGATTAGAAAATAGACCCCGGTAGAGATGCTCTAACGGCAAAATTCGTAGTTTTGCAGATGATCGCTATAGCGATCAATGATTGCTTTAGGGATATCACCTCTTCATGGCTATTTTTATGTTTATTCACCAAACAAATGTAGACCTGTAAATACACCCCACAGCAGGAAATTTATCTCTAAATCTACTTTTACGGATCCAATCATATCGCGTCTTCTATAATTTCTGTTCTTCCCGCCTATTCTACTGCCTCTACCCACGGGAAACCTACCATCATCCTCAACCCCCTCACCTTTGTAACGTGCTCCGTCCGAATACCCGACGGATTCCTTTTCAGCCCTTCCCAGAAATATTCATCTCCACCGAATCGCCCCGGTCAGAGCAAGGCCTTCACCGTGAACAATCCCCATCACCTGACCCCTCGGAGTCCCAACAACGCCCGACAGTCATCCCGGCCCTTGTTGTATCTATTCCCTCAGCTTACGCTCCACCACCTCCGCTCGGGAGGCGCGAAGAAATAAAAAGAGAACCACTACCGGTGGCCAGAAAAGTCGCGGTAAAGCGTTTACTCCTCAGGAGGAGTTATGGCTAGCTAAGGTACTGATAAAACAATCCATGCAGGGTCCCCAACAAACGGAGAGTCTGATGTGGAACGGAATAGAACCTATGTTCTGAGAGATTTTTGGAATGGATCGCTCTGCAGAGTCGCTCCGCTGCAAGTGGGCGCAGCTCGCTCTTGAGACCCAACATTTTTGGCTGCTCGTGAGAAAGTGAAGTTCCAACGCATTACTGGAGCTACTGCAGAAGAATAGGAGATGCTGGTAATTGAATTCTACCAAAAGAAGGCAGGTCGCAAGGATACAGTTGGTGGTTTTCAGTGTTCATCACTCTTCAAAATTATTGATGCCGCAGAATTCCGAGCCATGCACCTATTTTTCGGGGAGGGGCGACGCAGGGAATATCGTCACTTGTTTCAAACGAATCGGACAAACTAGAAGAGCCTATTTACTCCCATTTAACTGAGCCAGTCGATTCTGTTACTACTGTGGCAGACGTAGTACCCGCTGAGGCCAGGCGGAGTTCTGTACAGCGCTTATTGGAATCGAAAGGGAAAAGCGGGAGGAGGAGAGTCAAAAGTCTGTGGCCATCCTCGCCTCCAGCCTGAAGCTTCTAAGCGATAAAATGGACAGAGGGCATGAGGTTCTTCTGTCCATCAAGTTAAGCAACGAAGACGCCGCACGTTCCGAAAGAGATGATCGCCTACTGACCTTGCTAAACAAGGACTCTCCAGAATACAAACGTATCATTGCTGACATGCGAGGTGACCTTCAGCTTAAGCGACCGAGGAAGGATATTTTATGTCATGCAGATAGCCCCAATAACGACCCGAACCAAGAACCTAGCAACATTGTTTCTGGAGCTAAGTTAATATCCGATGATAGTGAGTGGAGTCAAAAACTAGTCAGGAACTCTACAGCTCTATTTCTGGCCCTTCTTAGGCCTTGCTGCCCCAAAACAAATGCTTCTGGGAACTTCACTGTCACATCGAACTCTGATCTGCCGATGCAAGCTTTAATTCCTTCCGTCCACGTATCAATAACTTTTACTTATCCGCCACGTCGTTCACTGCCCATGCAACCGCTAAAACGGCATCCGAGACGAGACCAAAAACTTGAAACATCCACACAATATACTGCATTAGTCCACTTCAACCTTATTACTAACCTTTCTATCAATAACCTACCATCTGAAAAACGGACTTACTGCTTCTTTACGCCCGATACTTCAGGGAATACCTCTCAGGCTGCTACTAATATCTGCATTGTCTATGGCATGCATTGCATATATTCTTTCTGCTTTCTGTGATACTGTCATCTCTACTTACTTTAGTCCGTAGTAATCATTGAAAACTTTTTACCTGAGGCTCTGATCGATGCTCTAACAGAGCGAATGAGATCTCTTCTGAGAGAGTTAAAGGCATTCGTAGATGTGATAAATCGTTCTTCAATTTCAAGGAGTTCCCAATCGAATCCATATCATTCCGTTTCCTCTTGGCGACTGGCTCGGTGTATATTCATTACTTGCCGAGATTCTGCAGTAGAGGGTTATTTCATTTTGTAAACCTCTCCAATAATATCAAGTACCGTACCCTCCTCTATTTCATCGCCGATAAAGAAGCCTCTTTGGGCCATTTGGACCAACATATTATGTAATATGATACAAGTATAGCTTGCGTTTGTAATATCCGGATGAAACCAGTGATGGTTTTCTCTCGTTAAAATCAGGAATGTACATCCCGATCAGACCCCGACCCGAATTCGGTCCGAATGGAGCTGATTTCGGGTGTGTAAGCCCGACCCTCCGGGCAGGGCGGGAGGGCCCCTGATCTTGCTTATGATAAGCAGATCCCATACGCAGACGACACACGCTCGCAAGGACCTCCCGCTCGGACTGATCGTGAAAGTCGACTGTTTTCGGCGACTCTCTCACATAAACTCCGCGATCTGTAGGGCTTTGATGGCTGAATCAGATGGGCAAGCATCGACTGATGCCATTGCTGAGACGACTGATGTACCAAAAACCCCAAGAAGCTCGTCTTTGCAGCACCCTTTCCTGTTGAATGGAAAGTGGATTCCGTACTCCGGAAACTCGTTGAAGCCAGTATACAGCTGGGTGTTGGTCTCTACCGAGACCTGCCCCTTTTCGAGAACGCTAAAATCCAAGTACAGATGCAAGTTGTGTTTCTCTTTGGGGACGATCGGAAAAGGAGCCACAAACATCGAGCGTCATTTTCATGCTTTGCATAGCAAGGTAAAATTTTCGATTGCGTTCGATCCTAAGTTTTCTTTGACTGTCGCGACTAAAGTTCAATCTATTTTCTCCCCGGTTGGTAAGATTTCAAAGCAATCTCGGAAGCAGCGTCAATTTTTTCAAGACTGCGCCGATTGGATTCCTTCAATTGCTCGAACGCTCTCAATTGTGGAAGATGCTGGCTTTAAAAAGATGCCTAACATTATTGCTCCGCGGTACAATGAAATTTCAAGGGGGGTGCTTCGAACATTGCAGAACAGTGAGAAGAATATTGATGTTGAGCTGATGCAGTCGCTCTCTTCCGTTCCGTTTGTCGCAAGGACAACAGACGCATGGACCGATACTTGCGGAACTTCGTACTGCTCTTTGACAGTACATATTATTGGTTCAAGCTGGATGTACGCGTCGCACCTGCTCGCATGCTCTAGGATCGATGGACGCCATACCGGTGAGACGCTGTCTTCTTTTTTAATCAAGGCATGTCAGAAGTACAATATCAAGCACAAAGTGGTATTCGTTAGCGTGGATAATGCTGCTAATGCGAAAATTCAGATCCTTCTCACCGCACACGAGCAGCAACGACTTGCTGACATGACTTAAGCGCAAATGGAAGAGAGCCCTGTACATAACAGTGATGGAACCGCTACCGACATGCTGCCAAGCAAAACGCTACTCGAAAAAGATGACGATAGTGAGATTGATGAAATGAAGAGCGACAAGTCTCCCACAGAGGGCTTCGAGAATCATTTTTGGAAAACTTCAGAATCGGTCATGAAAGATCTCCACGCCAAGGTCCTCAAGAAGTCCTTTCCAAGGGAAGCTTGTCAGAGGATTTTCAAAGAGCAACCATGTACGGCACATATACTTCAACTTTCAGTCAAGAAAGCGCTATCAATTCCAATGATAGATAACGCTATTGCAAATGTTCGTTCTACGTGCAAGTTCTACAGTCGCTCTGCAACTGTTGCTTCATATATTCTTGAAGAGCAAATTAATGTCGGAAAAGTACCGTTACGTCTGTCTTTGGACGTCCAAAAAAAGATGGTGATCTACTCTTTTCATGTTGGAGCGCTTTCTCAAACTGAAGGGATACATTGCTCACGCCACGGCAAGGCTGTATCGGGAGCAGTTCAAGTTCAAGAAACTTCGGCCCGGTGTTCCTCTTACCGTCGAAGAATAGCAGGGTTTGCACGACTGTATCTCTGCATTGAAGCATGTAGAGTCGGCGACAATCATTCTTGGGACAGAGAAAATACCATCCATGCATCGACCGGATCCGGTTATCGCATCGGTGGTGTAGTATTTGAGCGAACTGAATAAGCAGACTCATCCCGGGACTGCAGCACATTATCTGTCATCTAATTTGGTCGGAAGTATCACGCGGCGAAGGAAGTAAAAGTTTCTCGAATGCCCGTCTGCAGAAACATTTTCTCAGGTGACATCTCTTATTTTTGCATACTACCGCAATGATTCGGAGCCGGAGAAGCATCTGGGGAGCTACAGGGAGAGTCACATGAATGCACTGAAGTCTGTCGCAGAGATTTGCTGTGTTATGGACCCTATGCTTTCTAATATGGACATCACCACCCCCAAAAACAATCTCGCTCTTATACAGGGATTTTCTCAGTGATGCATTCTCAAACAAGCGTGTCACCGGTTCTTCACAGAGTTTTTCTCAGAAGTTACAGAAGGAGTCCAAGTTGTACGAGATGCTGGAAGTAGCTCACCCTCGTGGCTGTCCATTGGAGTTTTGGAAAAGGCAAACGAAGCTTTCTATTCTTTCCTCAGTCGCCAGACTTGTGCTGATACCACCAGTTACTTCCACGCCATCTGAACGTGTGTTCAGCG
>JAUBNZ010000898.1:0-13831 GCA_032355485.1 Bonnemaisonia californica
GTCACGGCGACGCTGCAGCGTATGATACGCTGTTGGCATTTTGGCCTTCCCGGACGCTGAGTGACAGTGCCACCGTGGGCATTGGCGCCAATGCACCAGTGCATGTTGCTGTACAAGTGCCAAGCGCTGGCGTTGAAGCAATTACACATTGGGCACACATAGGCACAAGCAATTCCAAGGCAATTGGCACTCTTGTAACGGCTACAGAAACTCGTATTATTTTGCATCACTCCCCAACCGTTTTTTTTTATTATTTTATTTTAACAAAGCTTCCCACACGTCTCGAGATCATAGCATCACTTGCTTTGCCGAACGATAATGCTTTGAATTGCCGAAATATTCTGAGCCACTTGATACAGCGGCCTATTATCCTATCAATCATTTCATGACACGTGTCGCACATATACCCATGCATGAATTCCTCAGCTGTATAGAAAAAATTGGGTTTAAGTTTTTAAACATTAAAATAACAAAACTCCGGAATATAACCGTACTGCAGTGTGTCCGTGGTGTAACATGTCACTACTTTCAAAATGATTCGTTTCAATCTCTGTCATATCATATCGTACTACAGTGCCAGTCCCACAATAAGCAAAGTGTATCCACGGTACCTGCTTAAATTTAATTAAATACATGTAAAAGCGCGGGCATTGGAGAAGCCCTAGCTGTATCAACATGATAAATAGTATGCGTGTACACCTTGTCGCGTCTGTGCATCCGCCATCCTTTGCTTTGATCCGCTCATCCTTTCATTTTGATCGACTTGACGCCTTCAGGGCAAGCTTCAGCGCCAGTGTTCCATTCCGCATATATCCACAATACTGAAGGGTAGGTAAAGCTTTATCCTCTTTGCAATGGAACCGTCTTCGCGTGGCTACTGATCTTGCTCAAAGCGCGCACCCCTCCGATTCCAATGTAATCGTTTTAACGTGACGCTTTGTTATATAACATGCCGTTCTGAGCACAAGCAAAACGTGGCCGCAGTCTGCTCGCACAATAATATTGTGATATTATCTACCTCGCCAAGTATCCACTCTTGCTCTTTCCTCGGTACGAAGCCGCTGCGCCTGCAGTGCTGCTCATGCATCACTCTTGAAATTCTCCGATTTGTCATTGCGGATCAATATTGCGCATGAGAGACAATTTTAATTGCCAGCCGTGGCGTCCCCTCCATCGTCATTGCCCGTACCATTTCTCCGGGATACTGTACTTTACGTTTTCGGCACGAACAATGGGAGCAGTGCAAGATAGTTGCGAGCCCCATAGCGACGTAGACACTTAATGAGTTTGCTGCCGTTGCATATCCTGATTTTGGCCAATGTGGACATTAGCTCGTGCTCCCACGTAAATTGCGAGAACCCCAAAATGATAAACAGCGCTTCATTTTCATGTCAGGCTAGTCTGCTGCTCTCCGGATTATTCCGCCGTATAACGGATAACCGGATGGACCCTGGGAAGGGTACCAAGGGTAGATAAAACTTTTACCCTTGGGTAACTTGCTGTTCCAATACCTTCAAGTTGCAATGGAATCACAGTCATACACTACGTGTACCCTTTGGTACTTCTCAGAGAGGTAGCTGCGCCTAAAATAGAAATACTTCCCTGTAATGTGTCCAATTACAGTGTGAGATACGACTGCTCTTCTCCACGTGGTACCCAAATGTTTACACAAGTTGTCGCCTTTTTTTATTATTTTGTCATTGTTTTGTGACAGGGAATGTTTTCGATTTTAATTAAAAAACGAACAAGACAACGAACTGTTCCAAACCACAGGTTGGGCCCTGACATGTCACACCAGGTCCCATGTCGAAAAATCCTGGTATCATAAATTAATCGTTTTTAATTAAGTAAAATTGAGACTAAATACAGTAGTGTACACGTAGTGTACGTGACATGTGTACATGTAATGTGTATCCAGTCAGGTACACGTGTACAGAGCACCAATTAGAAGTGCTGGCATACCTGTACACCTGTACTCATCAACAGAACATACAGTAAAACACAGTATGATAACAGCCATCATGTGCCACTTTTTAACCAAGTCTGCAAAAACGGCTCTCATTTCCAACGCTGCCAGACCTGTCCAATCCCGCCAGCGCACACCCATCAACATCCCAACCGCGACGAACCTTCCTCGAAACCGCCGCGTCGCCACGCGCCATCAAACAATGTGCCAAGACACGCTACGCAAACGCACGCGCGCCGCGGCCTCCGCCACTGCCTCCGCCGCCGCCGCCGATGTGCCCACTCTCGAGCATGACGGGTACGCCCTTACGCGCAAGGTCGTCGCCTTCCACAACACCCCGAACGACGCCTGGGTTATTTATAACGGCTGCGTCTACGACGTCACCCTCTTCCTCGAAACGCACCCCGGCGGCGCTGACGTTATCTTCGAAAACCTCGGTACCGATATTTCCGACCTTCTTGAGGGCCTTCGTGATGGCGAGCCTGCTGATGCGCTGCATCGCCACTCGCCGTTTGCATTCCAGCTGCTGGGCAAGTACAAGATTGGTAATTTGCTCGATGCGGATAGCACTACCAAGGTTTTGGACGGCAATGTCGATCCGCTTACTGGACACCAACTTGTCAACTGGAATAAGCCCATTTTGCATCAGGTCGGTATGCTTGGCGACAAGTATCATAGATGGATTCATTCCTTCCCGACCACGGATCACACCGTTAAGATGTTCACAAACGACGCCGTCGAGTCGCTTACAAAGTGTCCATGGTACGTGCCGCTAATCTTCTGGATCCCGATTATGCTGTTCGAATTAGGGCATTACGTAGTGCTAGCGGGAGGTTTTGCAAGCATCGCACCGGTGACGGCGCTGGTGTCAGCGGTCCTCGGGGTTCTTTGTTGGCTACTCTTCGAATATACATTGCACCGCTTTGTGTTCCATATGGCGACGATTGGCTACTACTCCAACATTTTCCACTTCCTGATTCACGGGCATCATCACATCACACCGATGGATTTCGATCGTTTGGTGTTCCCGCCCGTCCCCGCGCTCATGCTCGCCTCACCGTTCTGGTACTTTGCGCCCAGGCTGCTTGGTGTGCAGGTTGGATACCCGTGGCTGCTTGGTTTTGCTTTGGGGTATCTGGTGTATGATATGACGCACTTTTGGATCCATCATGCCGTGCCGAAGATGACGTTCTTGAAGATGCAGAAGCGTCGACATGTTCATCATCACTACTTCCAGCATAGCGTTAATTTTGGCATATCCAACCCGTTGTTTGATCATGTGTTTCGTACACTCAAGGAGCCCTCTCTTTGATAGACATTTGTAAGGCGTCGGGCACTTTTAGAGTTGGGCGATGTGCTCTTTTCGCTGTATCTGTACACTATTGCTACATTACTGTACTGTGCTTTCCGGGCAGGAAGGCAGTAAACTAGCACTGTGCAAATGAGCTTGAGTGACAGAGCAAGCGGGAGAGATACAAGCTGCGTGAAAGGCGTTCATGGCGTGATCGTTGGATTTTTGGCGAAATGAGTCTTCAAGTGACAGGCGGGGAAAGTATACATACGCAAATATGCACGTGCGGAAGCTTCGAATGCACCCGCTGAGAAGCGATTTGGTGTCCGAGGACACGAACATTGCAACATTTGCCAGGCCCTAGGATTTGTTGTGATGATCGTCAAACAAACTTCACAACTATTCCTACTAACGAACTTCGTTGGCCGGCTCGGACTATAGAAAATCTCTGTACCATTCGAAGGGTGGAAGGGCACTCGTCGACATCATCGTCATGAGATGCATGCCTGCGCCGTTGTACCCCTGGGTACCCTTTGAAGTGTGGGTCATGTCACTACTAATGTGACATAAGTTCACTCAAAAGAGATGTCCGAGGGTCCCAGTTCACTATGAAAAGAATTAATTCAAGTTATTATTTTAATTAATATGGCCCATCTTATGACAAATATGCCCCTCGGGGCGTTAGCCGCGGACGTCACTGTGCCCGACTCCTTGTCATTCCCGCTACCGTCCGACGTTCGCATTCAAAAGTGAAGACAGCATCAAATTTTGTCAACCCCTGTTTACCGAATCTTCCAGAATCGAGTTGCCAAGCAACGCTGTTGAAAGTGATACCGAGGGGTACAGCGTCATTCTGCAATCGTATCCATCAAAAGAGATGAAGATTTCCACAAAAACAGTCGGCCTTCTCGACCTGCCACATGCTGCTCTATCGCGCATCATCAGAATGGCTGTCGGCATGAGTCCGGACTGCACACTGATCCCAGACGAAGACATGCAACGCATGGTCGTAACGTTGTGCAGGACGAGCAAACGATTCCGCAGCACAACAGCCAACACCATTCGCGCCGTGCAGTACGACCAAAGTAACTCTCCCTGGCCTTCGTTAAAAGTACTCGGACCGCATGCCTGGGACTGTCTGGAGGTATTGCACTGCACTGTTGATCGCTCCGGCTTTCTAGGCTTTCTCAAGTGGCTGCTTCCTGCCAAGGGCGTCCGCTCACTGCGACTCATTGTCGATGGCCAGTCGTACGAGCAGGAGCGGCTGGCATCGCTGGAGCGTTTGTTACTGGGTCGCCTTTTCACCCAGATTGGCGTTTCTCTGGAGGTGCTGCATGTCTCCGGTATACAGTGCACGTCGCTGCTGTTTTCAGCCCTGTTTCAATGTACAAATCTCCGCGAAATCCATATTACCCATCATGGAGAAGTGTCTGCTGCTTCTTTGTTCAGTATGTTTTTGCTTCTTTGTCTCGTCAATCGCAATCACCTGCAACGAGTGTCCTTCCCGTTTACGCTATGGCAGGCAGAAATGGAGAAAGTGCCAGACGGTAAGGAACTTGCTACCGCTTGTGAGGTAACGTGGGGCACATTGTGGGGCAGCTATCGTGCTGGACTCAAGGAATCAGCTGTGAACCTTCCATCCGATGAATCTGAACTGGTTGCCATATTCAAAAAGATCTCACTTCGCATGGACAACTTGGACAGCCATATGATAGATACCTTGCAAGTTTTCAAGCTTACGTCTCAAGATATCGATTCTTCCGATGTACCAGAGTTGCTCTTGTTCAGATGCATACCACACCTTGTTGCTGTGAACAGCTCCACAAGGCAAACGTATGACCTGTAGTTGGCATCATAGATATATAGTAGTGATTAGTACAGGTGAGGTGAGGAATCTAATACCTAGAATTCAACACCTCTCGATACAAACGCATACCGTGGCATACCACCCTTATACAAGGGCGACTGTCCAGCCTTCTGTTGTAAATGTACATGTTGAGGTATTTTTATAGCGGGCGAAGCAAATATCGAAGCGGAATGTTTATCTCAATTTGATGAATAAGTCGGATCTCAGTCACGAGCTTGTATGGATGCCGCCTCATTTTTAAGCAACAACATATTTTCCCCTAATAAAGCTCCAGTAAGATCTACAACAATACAATACAAGGGCATCTGGATAAAAATATATATAACTGCCCGTCACAATTCTTCTTACCTTCGTGACCTACTCTCTTCTTTCCCATTCCTTCTTCCCCAAATAGCTTGTGCTTGCTTGCTTATTTTCGTGGTGCCTCCCCCGAAATGGCCTTGGGTTCTGTCGAAATACTGAAAAGATTTTTCCTTTTTTGCCAGTCTTTTGAGGCTCTCCGACAAATGCATAGTCAGTCTCGGGTTCGGCAATCACTCGTTCGAGTGCGGGTGCACTGCCTTTAAAGTAGCACAGAAGGCCTTCTGGTTTATACAATAGGAAGTTCGGAAAAGCTCCGCAGCAGCTGTCTAGAGATAGTCTTAGTACCCGCCAGAATTGTTTGGGAGTATAACAGGAATGAGAATGCGGGTTTAGATGTGCGAGCTATGTACCGCGACATCTTGTCGCGAATACCTTCAGTAAAACCTTCAGGACAAAACATACGTTTGAGAATCTTCTCGCGTTCTGTCAACGCATCAAGATGGGGAGGTTGTCGTCGAGGAACTCTCGTTACGTTTTTCGCGACAGATAGACACTTTATTCACAACACATATACTCAATTGGGTACTCCTCTTTGTGCTTCGGTGTTTGGGGCATTCACTTGATAATTGATTAAGGATTAGAACCAGACATAGACTTTACGATGCGCCACAGTCTTTAGTTGAGATAGATATACAGTGCCATGGCTTGCACTTTGTTCTTTGGCATGGACTATAATCTGTTTCCAGAGTGTCCTCCTGTCATTCTATCGCTGTCTGCAATATCATGTCCGTTTCTCGCGCTTTTATCATGTCCGCCGACCATCACCAAGCCCTCGCTAGTGTCAACGCTCGTCTTCGTGCGACCGTACAAAGCCGTGCCTGGAGGGGCATTTAGATCCAGACGCAATGGAGGTCCATTCAACCCACGAGGCTCACTTTCTTGTTGTGACATATTCATTAGCTTGAGAACTTTGCTCTCTCCCGCGGTCAGCTCAGTGCCTTCTATCCTCCCTCCGACAACTTGCATCGGTACCTTCCCGTCGCTGATTCCTCCCACTACCTGCATTCCTGTGATTGAATGTTCCCGCTCAACAGTGGAGCTCTTAACTCCAATAGAAGTTGTGCCGTTATTCATATCCTCAGTATCTTTTGACCTGCTCAGTAGCGCACCACGAGGCATTGTAAAAAGAGGTGCGGATCTTGTGGTCGTTGCCGCGGACAACGAAGGAAGAACCGAAGAGACGGACTTCGGTTCTGCCATATTCAAATCTTCGCTGATTCTATTTGTGTCAGCTTGCAAGCGGGCTCTCTTGTCGTCCCCAACCTTTCCGTCTACAAGGGCACTGAAGTCTCGCGCACCGCCATCTGTCATCAACCCGTTTGCTGGTCTCGATTCCTCCTCACTTTCAAGAGAGTCTTCCGTACATTCTGCTACCACATCGCCTTCCTTCTGCAACTGCTGCAACTTACCCTTCTCTTCGCTCACATCGTTCTTATGCTTTGGAAAACTATCTGAAGCGCGCTTCACTGTTGCGGAGGTACTTCCAGCGCTCTTGTTCGATAAATGGGCCTCTTCCTTAATTTGAGGGAAAGACCTTTTTTCAGTGCTGGCGGTTGCAGTTTTATCTCGCCCATTGTGCGCGCGACTGTCCTGTGTGGCATCGCCGTTCGCAAGCTTGTCATTCGCAGGGCGGCATTCCGCCTCCTTATCGGGAAGGGCTGACGAGTGAGGCAGTGCGGACGCAGAGGGTGCCGGGCGCTCGGCACGTCGCACGGGAGAGTAATCGTCACGAGCAGCAGATGCGACGACACGTGCAGAACGAGCAGATTCATTTGCAGCGGTGGGGACACGACGGCGCGGAAAGTTTGTGCGCTTTGCTCTTCGTCTTGCGTGGCGCAGGGAGCTGATATATTGGTCGTCATCCTCGTCATCGGAGCCTGCGTAGTCGACGACTACCTTTGCTCGGTGACTTCTGTGACGGACGTCTGGGTCATCGTCATCACTCCAATGCTCGCGACGGTGCACGCCCAGCGGGCTGAGTCTTGGAACATCCGTAAAAGGGACGCTGGGAGCGTAGGGGAGCTGACGCAAGTTTTCGAAAATGCGTGCCTTTGTCTTTTCGAGTTCTGCTTGTGTGTTGTGGTTTTCCATGTTGCTCGGGACGATATGGAGGCGGAATTCTGGGCCGAAGAATTCGTAGTTCTCGCTGAAAGGGAGTTGATCTGAGAGCTTTTCGCCGACGGCTCGGGATGTTTCATACGCCCAACAACGTGCGACGTTGCGAATTGTATAGCCGCCGCCGCCAAGCAAGAGCAGTGGGGTGTCGTAGCGTTTAAAAAAGTCGACGCATTGAGCATGCCCCAGGAGACTGAGGTTGAAACAGCCAAGACGATCTCCTGAAAGTGAATCTGCTCCGCATTGCAAGACGACTGCGCCAGGGCGATAAAACTCCATGACACGGGACATAACGGGGACGAAGACTTCACGGTAGCTATCGTCGTCTATTCCGTCGCGAAGGGGGAAATTTGCGGAGTAGTGCTTGCCTCTTCCAATGCCCGTGTCGCCCACGTCGCCTGTTCCCGGGAAGTAGTCGCCAAACTTGTGGAAGCTGGCGGTCATGACGCGGTCGGTTGTGTAGAAAGCCTCTTCAACACCATCACCGTGGTGAATGTCGATGTCGACGTAGAGGACGCGACTATGCACCTTGAGCAGCTCGAGAATGGCGAGGACGCAGTCGTTGATGTAACAGAAGCCGCTGGCTTCTGCCTTCTTGGCATGATGCAGCCCGCCGGCCCAGTTGATAGCAACGGAGCTTTCGCCAGAGTTGAGACGAGCGGCGCCTGCGAGAGAGCCCCCTGCTGCAATCTGACAGTATTCCCACAGCCCGTCGAAGACCGGACAGTCCTCCAGGACGTTGAAACGCGAGAGCATTGTGTAGTGGTCGTTCAGTGACTCCGGGGTAACAATTTTCAGAAAGTTGATATACTCGTCTGAATGGAAGCGGGTCATGTCGCGGTCAGAAGCGCGCGGAGTGGGGAGGACGTCCATCTTGTCGAAGAGACCGTAGGCCAGCAGGAGATTATGGGTCATACGCATACGATGCGGTTTCATGGGATGTCCCTGCGCGTAGTAGAAGTTTCCAACATCAGGGTCGTAGTAGTAGCCGACGCGGCGACGGGGCATGTAGGTCATGGCTGCGGGTGGGGTGTGCAGGCGGGCACGCAGGGCGGAGAGTAAAGTGCAGGGAGAGGGGGGCCGAAGGGGGCGACGTATCCATTGACGCGATGTAGGAAGAAGGGCGGAGCTGCGACTGGGGGTTGCAGCTGCGGCGGTGGCGAGCGGCGGGGCGCACGGGCGGCGGGTGGAGAGTCTGAGGCGACTGCTGTGTGCTGCTCGAGCGAGCGCTGGGCGGCTGCTGTGCAGCTTGGAGGTGCGTTTCAGCGATTCGAGTAGCTTTGCATTGCCGCCTCTTTGGGCGTGTTGCGATGCTGTGGCTTGCGCCTTGTTTGGCGCTCTCCGCTGCTTTTGCGCTGCTTTTCGCTCTGCGCGTTGCTCGTATGGGCTCCTTTGTCATACCTTGCTCTGCCGCAGAATCGTTCATTGTGCCCAATCTGGAGCCCAGATTGCCAATTAGCATGCATTCACAACGTGTTTCCGCGCCACCGCCCATACACTCCCTGCTTTTCCCCACTCACCAGTGTATCTATATCTAAAATCATACCGGAGGGGGGGCGCCCTTTCCCTGTCAACCTGTCAAACCACTGCAAGGCAACCGAGCTCCACTGTAATTTAAATGTAATTTTATAATGAATCTGTGAGTCACAGGGGACTGCGACCCAGCCCAACAACGAGTAGCCGCCCGTAGCCCCTAATGCTCTCAGCTGCGCACACGTGTACGATCATGCCATGATGTACTGTGCCCGACCCTTTCAGACTGGGCAGATGTCGGACTGGCCAGCTGCGTCTCGGCCCCCTAGTACTGTGCGGCCGATAAATATAGCACAGACGGTTTTTTGCAAATTGCAGCAAAGTTTTTATTGCTAGAACAAATAAAACCATACTACGGAGCTCTATTCGAGCAACTGAATTCAATGCAGAAAACAGTTTTTATCATACTCCTAACCGTTCCCGAGATATCATTGCATATCCAATATCAGGGGGTCACTAATTATAGCACGCGGAACCAATTGCTCACGGAAGTCGGCTCTAGTGTCTAAACGCCCACTGTCCTCATATGAGGACACTTTTGCCCGCCTAAAAAAGTTAAAGCAGGGTACACGTGTAATTTTTGGAAACACATTTATCTTGATCGATGATTGGAGAGACCAGGCAGATTGACACTAGTAGTTCGTGGCTTGGCCGTTACTCCTGATAACGGCAATGCAGCTCCTCTTCCTGCAGGACAAAAGAGCTCGCATGTATTCCGAGCTTACTTCGGACCAAGACTGCAGGATAAACTACCTCATCTGCTCCTTGTCATTGAACTGACGTTCATTGCTATAAACCGCTCCCCCAAACACGCCCCAAATGTTCGCAATCGGTTTTAGGCCTGGAATCCTTGCTGGTCAGCCCATGACGTAGATTTCGGCTGGCTAAACCACTCCTTGATCAGTTTCCAACGATACATTGAGGCACTGTCCTGAAAAAAACTCCTTCCAAGCCATGAACCTCTCCAGAAAACGACAAGAAAAAAACCTGCAGAGTAGCAATAAACTAGGCAGAGTTCTGTCGGCTTCCAGCATGGCCAGTTTCGATTTTCCGGATGCCGAAAACACCCCCAAACAACTAATGACCCACTCTCTCTTTGGAATTTAGAGAAAAGGCGTGGTTCGGATCGTACGTCGTGGCAATGTGACGCAAAAGCATCCGGACCCGCGGATTGAACTTATTTTCGTTCGACCAGACTACTTTTCCCCATTCTAAAAGCTTCCAGACCACATGCATGACCGCCCACTCGATTTTCTTCTCCATTTGATCCGCTGTAAAGGCAGGAGCCTTCAACATCTCGCGAAACTGAAAAACAAGGCTTGTATTTTAGCATCTTCTTTGTCTGTGACAGCTGTATCCGCAGATCGAGCTCCGTTCGGCAAGGCATTCGCCTTCATCTGGCCCTTAAAGGCCTCTGGAACGAGCTGGCGTCTCGTAGCCTCGGACAACTTCTTAGGCCTACCAGTTCTCAGGCGATTCAAATACCGCTCTGGAGCGTTTAGGAAGTTTATAAGAACCTCACTGCTCCTTTTGAGCGGCTCAGCTAAGCGGGGTGCTGTCACACTAGCATCGTGGAGCGCAATAATTTGCGCATGCTCCTGGCTTTTCAAAGACTTGCCACGAGGTTTTATTTAGGGCAGGATGTGTGGACCAGGCGCTTTTAGGACCTCCTATGCCTGCGTCAGATGCTTTTCGGAACAACCCCGGAGCCATATGGAATTTCACAGGTAAGATCGGGGGAAGAGTGACCGCGCGTGCTACAATTAGTAACCCCCCGATATTATATATCCAATGATTTTGTGGGACAAAAACCACTCCCAAAACGTTAAGGAGCCGAACACGTGCCCACGAGGATAACCTCAAACGCGAGCGATGTTCGAATGGCAACACAGTGGACAACGCGCGGTCACGAGGCCGACTTGGGCAACCGAAGAGCGCGCACGCGATCGTAGGTTACCTTACAGTAACCACTCAACTCCCTTCGGTGTTGCATCGGTTCCCCTGTCAGGGCACCGGTGCACAGCCGGGCTCCTGGCAGTAATGGAATGCACTAGGCTGCATTGCAGTCAGGACCTTTCCCTCTACTTAATAGCCGGCGGGCTTCACCTGCTGGCCGATCACTAAAGGAACCAAGGTACCATCCTTCAAGCTTAGTCTTTGCTCCACGCCTAGCTTGCCTCCGCGGTCACTCGAGGATTCGACTATTGGGTTTGCACCCCTATTCGCGCTCCGACGCCCGTCTCCGTGACAACTCAGCTAACCCCGCGCGGCTCTGTTTTTTCACGACGCATTCCTCGTAATCGTCACTGAATGTGCCAGGAACACCCTTCCTTCGCCTGGATCGGTGGACCCGCGGCTCGTGGACCTTACAACCCACTTCGGCGCGCGTGAGTCTCTTCGTTGAGCCTCCAAAATCACTCTCGTGAACATCCCTCTCTCCCTGCTCCCCTCTCTCCCTGTCAGCTCTACCACGCTACCGGCCCCTCTACAGGACAGCCATAGCGACGCCTTACGGCGGTTCCTGCTTGGTCTAGGACAGGACCTTTGGCCCTACAGATATCTCGGGAACTGTTAGGAGTATGATAAAACGGTTTTCTGCATTGAATTCAGCTGCTCTAATAGAGCTCCATAGTATGCTCATATTTATTCTGGCAATAAAACGTTTGCTGCAATTTGCAAAAAACCGTCTGTGCTATATTTATCGGCTGCACTGTATTGCATTTAGAAATGCATCGCCAAAGCAAAATGTGGAAAGTTACTATACTTAAATAGTACCCTCCATAGGATACCAAGGGTAACATGGAGCTGACCGGGCGCGCGTGACTGCCGTAACACATATTTTATTCAAGCCGGTAGGGGTATAAAAACATACACAGCTATACCACCATGGCCAGATCCAGCGCATCTCGCAGTCAACCGTTCGACTCACCGTCCGTCTCACCGAACTCTCGAACCAGATCGCCGAGCGCAGAACGCCCCTCGCGAAACATTCTAGCAAGCTGGATAGCAAATCCCGTCAGCGCATCCTCCTGCCGACGCCTCATCTCCCATCTGGCAGCGTTCACACACACCCGCCATCTCTCGCTGCGAATGCCCGCTCGTCCGTCGCAAAAACTCACTCACAAACCCGTCCACAAGCGAGTCCTGCCGTGCCCCGTACGTTACTAGACCCTCCTGCAGCTCGTCCAGCAGATTCGCCCCAAGCGCCCGAACGTCCAATCCGCTGCCGCCCTTTGTAATGTCTATAAAGCCCGCCCCGTTCTCTCCTCTTCCGCCTGCCAGCTCCCTGCCCGCGCCGGTCTTGCACGAATTGTGCTTCGCCCGCTTCGCGAGTGCATTGTCCTCATGCGTATCCGGGAGGCGTTTTAGTGACATCTGCTTTCCGCTCTCAGACCTGAGACGTCCGCCCTTCGCACGCCACTCCGGGAGTGTATCGTTCGTTCCCTCGGGCCCGCCATTCGCACGCTGTTCCGCGAGTGTCTCGTCCCCATGTCCATCCGCACGGCCTTTTGATTTGTGTGCATTGTCAATCCGCTTCCATCTCTCAGAGTTGCGAAGTCTCGGACGCCACTCCGCGAAGCTTGCCGAGGTGTCCTTGTAATTCTCAAGCTTATCTGCGATTCCTTTTCTCATTTCCCTCAGCCCTGCCGGAGTTGTACCCTGGTTCGGTGGACGCAGAGGTAATACAGTGCCCATCGCCCCGTTTTTCTCGGAGGGCGCTGCCTGTGCATCTGTGGCAACGGCTACGGATGAACTGTTGATGTCCAATTCCGCGTCAACGAGCGCATAGTCAGGTACAAAATCGTAGTCACCAATGTCTTGTGTTTGTGTGCCATTTACCCCCGCTGAATATTCGGAGTCACTCTCGGACCCCGCCTGCCTTGCTTTCTTTTCCGTTGCAGCTTTCTTCACTGCCGCCTCCTTTGCCGCTGCCACTTTCTTCGCTGCAGCTGCCCCCTTCACAGCCGCAGTTTCCTTCGCATCCTCTGCTTTTTTGGCCGCAGCCGCTTCCTTTGCTACAGCCGCTTTCTTAGCCGCTGTCGCTTCCTTCACCATAGCCGCTTTCTTAGCCGCTGTTGCTCCCTTTGCCACAGCCGCTTTCTTAGCAGCTGCTGCTTCCTTCGATTCCTTCAAAGCTGCGGCTTTCTTTTCTTCCTTTGCCTCCCTAGCGGCTTCCTTTGCTTCCTTCAAAGCTGCCGCTTCTTCTGCTTCCTTCGCAGCTGCCGCCCTCCTCGCCGCAGCCGCTTCTTTTGCTTCCCTCGCAACTGCAGCAACAGCCATTTTCCTAGCAACAATCGCTTCCTTCGCTTCCTTCGCCGCAGCGGCCTTTTTAGCAGCAGCGGCCTCCTTCGCCGCAGCAACAGCCGCTTTCTTCGCAGTAGCAGCTTTCTTCGCAGCAGCAGCTCGCTCCTCCGCGGCGACATCCAGTTCTACGGCGGCCTCCATGGCCTCGGCGGCCTGCAGTTCTGCGGCGGTCCTCTGGGCTTCAGCGGTCTCCTCAGCTTCGACAGCTTCTTCGGCTTCGGCAGCCGCTTCGTCAAGGGCAGCCTCTTCGTCCGCGGCGGCCTGCCGTGCAGCAGCGATCTCCTTGGCATCGACCGAGGACTGTTTTACGATGATTGATCGATGATTGGAGAGACCAGGCAGATTGACACTAGTAGTTCGTGGCTTGGCCGTTACTCCTGATAACGGCAAT